>JAVTVY010043069.1:0-180403 GCA_036873755.1 Hanleya hanleyi | reverse complement strand
GTTGAACTGGAAAACTCATATAAACTACATATATAACAAAGTATCACGAAATATAGGAATTATAAATTTTATTAAAAACTCTATAATCAAGAAAATATTGTATATTTTATACTTTTCTATGATATTTCCATACTTATCTTACTGTAATTCCATCTGAGGCAACACTTATACTACTCACCTGAATACACTATTATTATTACAAAAACGAGCTGTAAGAACAATAACTTTATCCATATCTTTGTGCACAATCCGATCCTGAAGTGGCGATATTTGTCGAAACAACATTTCCATTGCACAGATTGTTTGGTTCTATATTTTGAGACAGTTTGGCTGCATGCATTGTTGATAGACCCTTTTCATGCAGTTTATCTGTTGCGACTTGTAGCTATACTAACATGCATACATGTACGATTTGTAAGACTAGCACTCCTGTTCCGTGTAATGGGTAAACCATTGTTGCCAGTGTTTTAGAATCTCAAGTTTTATTATATAGCTGTTTAAGGTTACGGCTAGCTCGACATGTACCGTGTACCAGCTACTCTATTTGCACGGACAATATAGGGTATCTGTTTCAATGTATATCAGGCTACTCGAATTACACCTCTGAGCTCATGGTATATTGAGACGTTACGGTAATTTTCAGCCAGCGTCTTACATGACGGAATTCATTGTTATGGTGTACATTCCTTACAAGTACCATAAAATCACGTCAGATCATTATGTTTAATTGATATCGGTCGGTGATAGCTGGTGCATGTGAAAGTCGATGCATACTTTGTATTCACGCGCTTATTTACGCGAGGAAGGTTAACGTTCTCATTAATGGTTATACGTGAGAATGGCCAAATATGAATTAAGTTTTTTGGAATCGATCGGAAACGAGTAAAACGGGGCTATATCATCAAGCGCCTCCATTCGAAATTTCTCAAATTTGGCGATACATATCGCAAGCTGATATCAAAATACGAACGTAGCGTGCAAGATCTATGGCGGTACGTTTCGTGACTTGTGTCTAATTCGGCTTAACCCGGGGCTAGAGACCGTATGAACCATATATTTCAAGATTATCGTAGTGTTCATATGAACAGTAACATCATATTCTAGATAACGTCTTTGCAGCGCATATCATATGGATTGAGAATACTGATCAGCGATACGGATTTGATATTTTTGAAACATCATGATGTCTTGCTGGCATCATTGAAAACTGCTGACCGCTTCTGACTTCCAGGAATCAGCCTAGTTTTATGTATATTATGATTTATCTTTTTAATTTCGTGCTAATGATATTATATGGATTAGGTCTTTGGATTATGGACCCGGCATGGACCCATTCTTTAATGGACGACGACTGAATATTGTATATTAAACCTCTCGAATGAATTCCAGGCAGTGTGGGCGGAGACAGAGATGTGTGAGAGGGCTTGGTAGTAAGACCAGCTATTGTACACAGTGTACCGTGGAATTCGCCTGTGTTAAGAGATGTCCCATGTCCTGATGACACTCTATCAAGTCATGCTGAAAATGATGAAGCTGGTGGTGGTGTTTATCCTGGTAAAGTACGCTCAGTGGCTGCAGTTATACCCGTGTGTGACGCGGATGCAGGAAGTGAATTTAGGCAGGCATTTGATGGATAGTGTCGTCAGGACCGGTACAGCAGTTAGTGAAACTGGAACACAGATATGCGGTTTTCAAGGTGTGGTGGGATGCTGTGAACAAGGCAATGAATTAATTTCTTCATGACTCCATACAGTTCGCGTTGAAGTAATAATATTCTTGTATGCTTGGGATATCAAGTTCATGATTTCGGAATAATAGACTTTGAACAATGCCAATTCAGATTTAAGGTTTTCAATGTCATGATAAGACTGCAGACAATATTTGGGCGTATATGATGGACATTTATTGAACTGGATTTCTGAAATATGGTTATCGGAAAAGCAAATGATTGATGTTGAACCATGGAACGTATTAGTAGGATAACTGCTGAGTTATTATTCGTATTCTTAGATTCAGTATGATTGCTATATTGTTGGTTTCACATAGTTTATCAATGTTTAGTTAGTGACAATACTACCAGATCTGACTGTCTCGCAGAGACCGGAAAATGGGTAATATCTTCTGGTATACATAGATACAAGACAATGTGTATTAAAACCATCACTGTTTGGAATTTAAGTGTGTGTATTTTAATAGTAGTCAGTAGTTATCTCTTCAACAATTTTTATTGTTGATATCTTGTAGAACAAACTGAACTCTACAAAATGACCACTATAACTCCATGGTATCGATAATCTATCACGCTTGAAAAAAACTCCACAACCATTGTTTCATATACCGGGCCTCAATTACATTGTATTCGCGTTCACTAGGTTTTTGCGGCTTTTCTGTCAGCAATTTCACTGACCATGGAATGTAAGCGACACTCCCACGGACCGCCAGTTATTACTTCCCCATATCAATGCACTTTGTGCCCGTGAGCATGAATACATTATGAAGTTTCCGTATGTAATTAAGGACCGGTACATGAAATAACTGTGCTTGAGTATTATAAGAAGAGAATTACAACGTTATTTCAAGCGCAATACATGATCGATATCACGGAACAATGGTAGATTTCTGTAGAGTGAAGCTTGCTCTACGCGAGGCAACACAGAAAATTTATGCAGATTATTCAATTGATTTTTGACAATCGTCAAAGTAGACGACCAATTGTAATGGACAGACTTTAGATGAATGGCCAATTCGGTGTCAAATGCTAACAATTATATGCAACATTAAAAGGGCAGTGGAAAGCGATACCGGAGTACTGACAAAAAGTCACATAATCCCACGGACACTCTATACTGACTGCATATTCTAGCCCATTCACAAAGCCCATTGGTGTCAGGACTGCTTCCTTAGCGGCAATGTTTTCATGTTTGCCCAAAAATGTTGATGGAGAGGGGCATTAGCTATATTTCAAATAATTTCAGACGATATTTCAAGTTGACGGTTATGCAAACTGGGCTAGAATAGCGTAATGTATAACCAGTTTATGATGTGGTCGAGCTCGACTATGACAAACAGATACTTTGAGATAATACGAATACGTCGAGCTAGATAAATATGACAGATGACAGACATAACCCGAATCCTCGTTATATAAGATATTGGGTGGTTGGTTGGTTCATTTGAACGACGAGAATATAACGTTAGAAATCAGTATATTTTTGCAAGTTACGTATGAAACAAAAACAAAAGTACAATTTCACAGCGTACCATTTTGTCTCTGTGAACCGCAATATTTATATATTGTACGTGGTCAAGAATGTCAAAAGGAATGAAAATAAAGATCATGGAGAATGTTATCTTCATTCTAGTATTTTCTGTTGATAACTCAGTCCCTTGGGAAATAGCTATTTTACCTTCATAAGATCGATTCGGTTCATTTTGGCACTGTCTCTGTGAAGTAACGTTTAAAAATCATTGAATCACACACCCTGCATACCAAACGGCTGCTTCAACTTCCGCCGGAGGGTCAACTTCCGCCGGAGGGAAGATCGTGCAAAATGGTAGGACAACTTGTTGGTTTTTACGTTGATATGTCAGAACCATACCCTATCAACAATATCAAATTGTCTCAATCGTTAGATGGTACGTTTATTTAACTAGCTGACGTGTTTTTGAGAACGGGATAATTATAAATAGACAATTACATCCATTAGAAGCCGAATCTAGAAACCTTTCTTAGAAAAAACTACATCAAATATGCATTTTATCTAATTAATCAAGAATATACCTACGATCGTTATGTAAAACGAGGTTGCCTTTTAATGGCAAGATGATATTTATATGTGAAAAGGAAGAATTTTGATGATTTTAAGACGCATGAATATGACCTGTGTCGAAGTGGTGATACAACATACGGCGGAGTGAGATCTGACTACCGCCGGAGTCAATAATAATATGATACAATTACCGCCGGAGTACCACTGTCTCTTCTTGGCCGAGCTAAATGAATGTACCGTCCTCACTCAATACTGAATCCATCGAACGAATGAAAAAGATACTATTTTAAAGCGAAATCCACTGAGTTAAACACACCATTTACACTGTGAAAAATATTGTGTTGTTTTAACACAATTTTGTGCTAAAATGGCTACAACACAAAATGTTTTGTGTTGAAATCAACATGGTTTTGTGTTTAACTTAATATATCAACACAAAATTGTGTTGAGTTCAATACAAATTAGTGTTCATTCTTACACAATTTGTGTTATTTTCAACACAATTTTGGTGCTAAAATGGCTTCAACACAAATTTTTTTCGCAGTGTATGGTCTGAGATCTAAATCTGGCTTGAACCACAATCTTTAGGCCCAATAAAAGGACGTTCCTCACCCTAAGAAATCATCATCAGAATTTCACCAAATTTTGCACGGATGTACCTTGGAAATATACAAATTCATTTCAAGAAAAAAATTACTAAGTCATCGAACTCACTTTCAAGCTCATGACGCCACCTATGGGGTGTTTTTGTCTAATTTGTAAAAAAAAAAATGATGAAATTTAAATTGTACGATTTTGCTCCAAAAATTGTCACACCCCACCGAATATCAATGTGCGCTGCTCATGTTCACGTGGTCTTTGTCTTTCAGACTGGACCATTTCCATCTGAATTCAATGATAATTTGCTCATGGAATTGTCTGACTGTTAAAGCCTATAGCTAATTATTCCCATCCAATAATGGGGTCACCGAACTCGTTTGACTTCTAACATCGTTTGACGCAGATTTCCTCTAAAAGTGGCCGGAAATCAATTGACGTTGCTATGGCGTGTGCTGTTATCAGCGTGATCGAAGGGAGACTACCTAATGCAACGTCATTTGGCATTCGCGCTATAAATAGATGCGCGACGTTGTGCGCATCAGCAAAGGTGAGGAACGTCTTTAAACTAAATCCATGGAGTTAAACACACAACTCCTCGTCATTTATGGTCTGAGGCCTAAATCTCGCTTGAATCACAATAGTTGGGCCCTATCATCGCCTGGATCCGTTCTAAACACAAGGCCTACCAAAGAAAGCCAGTCATAAATCAATGAGACTAAACTCGCACACGCTATACGCTGACCATATGTTGACCTCAGGCCGCTGTCCAGCATATTCACTTTCGTCCAATCAGACACAACCGTAGGTGTTCAGCCGACCGTGACTCCGCCAAAAAAGCTGAATTTCGCTCTCTTTCAAAAGTGTTTTGACGTAATTTTTCATATTTTTTCACAAATATAATTACATGAATTTTTCAGGTAAACATTTGTCTTTCTGGTGAGGGGTAAATAAATGTTTCATTGGTAATGCAAGAGGGTGAAATCAATCGGTTTTTGTAGACCTATGCTGTCGGTCAAGGCATTCTCCCATTCTTTTAACATGGAGAAGGGATTCACACTACTACTTCGGTTAAATCGAATTTAGATCCGCCAAATAAAATCATAAATTACATTAATTTGTAGCATAGGGAAGGCGATATATTGCAGAAACTTTGTAGGGGTAAATACGTTTGGGGGAACCTATATTTATTCAGATATAGCAGTTTATAATCGGACCTCCCATCTCGAACAATGCTAAATTTGGACTGGTTGGAGAGCCGTACGTGAGCCGGAATGTCAGTGCGTGTGCACGCCACGCCCGCGTCTGGGTTTCTTGCACATGCCGTGGTTATTTTCAGTCATGTTATTATTGTCTCGTCACATTAGGCTAGTGTAACGCTAACCTAGTGAGTTGCCACCTAGCTCTATTACCTAATTTTTCCATAAATCGTGTAGTTTATACAACTCAATAAACTCAGAAATTTTTATCTATTACGGTACTTCTTGTTCAGAAACGCTTAATGGTGCTTTAAGGATAGCTGTCCCTTTAGAGGCAGTTTTTGCACCCCCATGACCATTTGTCGTCGGTATCAATAAATATACAACATAACCATAATAAACTATATATTTTATGAAAGTATACATCGTAGGGATTCCAACTATATGATTTGTATAACTGACAAATAGAAAATGTGTAGAAAATATTTCAATTTTAACAAATTAAAATGAAAACAGTAGCGTCCATTTTTCAATTGAAATTTCATGAAAACTGTTGGTCTTGTTTCAACTTTGATGGTATACCTTGGTAGGAGACAATTCGAACTAGTAAACTTTATCTCATTTTTTTTTTTTTTTGGTCTGGTTTTGTTTTTATAACTATTTTACTAAAATAAATTGAAAAAAAATGTACTTTTTTACGGTCGTTTGTCTTAAAAGTTGGATAATTAAAAAACAAAGCCGACCTTACAAAAAGTGAGATAAGGTTTTCTAGATCCCCTTATAAGTAATAAGCATGCCAAATTTCAAACGCGTAGCATGGATACTTTTCGAGAAATAAGCGTTTGAATTTCGGATTTTGTACAAAAATGAAAGGCTAGAAATCGGGCAAAATGTGTCCAGCTATACAACTGATGAATTAATCCCTATTTTTTGCTTGAATTCTATTGTCAAATACATTTTTAATCTGTCTAATGAGACCTACTCGAATTCCTGTTTATTCTGGATAACTATTGCACTAAGTTTTTTCATCAAGTCGGTTTAAAGTCCAATTTAAACTTTAAAAACCTGCTAAAACTTGTTCACACCTGTGTGGATTACTTCACGGCGGGTGTCTGAGTGAAGTGTCACTGTCATAACTAGAAACAAAAATAAGGATGTTTGCATGGTTTTGATCAGAAGGGGTACATTAATGTAAATAAGTAGGACTAATAGATAATTAGCTTACCATAATACTGCGGAAATGAGTTTTGGAAAAGGAAATTTAACAGACAAAAAAAATAGTAGCCAAGCCCAAGCTAAGGCAATCTGTTTAATTGTTCCAGGGCCTCGGAAACTAAATTTTCAATCCTAATATTAAAGCACTTCTATTTATAATTTTTATCTCATTTTTTCACCAAATGTTAGAGGAAGTAGTGAATATTTGAATGAAGTAATAAAAAAGTGACAAATTTTGACCCTCTAAGGGGATAGCTATCCTTCAATAAATGCTCTCAAAGTGTTTGAGGGTTATCCGATACCTAGTCTGTATCTGACGGATACACATTCGCAACATTCTCACGGCGTCAGATTGTATACTTCATACTGTCAGAAATATCGCTGTTTCATCGACAGTTTAGGGGGTGACAAACTGCTGATGAGAACACCTAGGCCAATACACGAGTTGGCACGATGGAGCGTAAATGTCGAGGATAAAATTAGTGATGATCATGGCTATTTCTGCATGGTTAACATATAATAAAGTGGCCTGATCGTGTACATACACAAACGCATAGAGATTAGAAACGCATAGAGATTAGATCCTCCGGCGGTAATCAGATCTTCGAGACATGCTCCTCCGGCGGTATTTGTATCATATACGAACATGCATGAGCTAGAAAAACTAACAGTGACCGAAGTAGATTGAACTATTTGAAACTACAAGCTATCAGCCTGCTGTTAAGGAACTACTCTTCATATATCTATAACTTATTTGGCGGATGATACACAAATAGATGATTTTTTAAGCATCTAATCACTGTTATGTTGCAATATAGCTCTTAATGTCGATAAAATGAATTGTAATTAAAAAATAATACAAGGACGAGTTGAAAATTTCACACGAATTGCTAACACGTCCCCTTGAGAACATTTTCTCATTACATTTTCGAGTACTAAATACGTGAAAACTACCAAAAAATGACAAATCTGAACTTACTTAGCTGCTCAAATTTGAAATTTCCCTCCGGCGGAAGTTGACCCTCCGGCGGAAGTTGGAGCAGCCGTTTGGTATGCAGGGTGTGATGATACGGTGACCCAGAAAACCGGCTGTGCTGACATTTATATCGCTTGATCCAAACTGCCGCCCAACGTAGGTCTACCTGCACTTCCGACTCCTGTGGTCTTCTTTTACACATTAGATCGATATCGTAAATGGGCAATAAATCGTTTATTGAATTACAAGCAAGTATGATCGTGGTACATTTACTCTGGGGACTCGGGTGGAAAATACTTATAAACTGTGGGAGATAATACAGGAAGTTCAGTTATTTGCTTCACATCTAACCTGATGGCCCCTAACGGGTGGGCATGATATTACTACATATATCTTTTTCTTTTATTGTGCATCTAAAATCCCAAAATCCATAATCTATCATGTCCGTCCGAACTACAGACATTTGGTGATACGAATGGCTTTATGTTTACACAATATATCAACACGTTTGAATCCGGTCGAATTCAAAGGAATGTTCTGACCCACTCATCGTAAGCCTCAATTTTTCACGGTAAGCGTGGGAGATCATTATATGACGAATCAGAATCAGAGTCAGAATCAGAATATTTATTGCAAATTAATGCGCCCCATTTGGAGCAAACAATCACAGAGAAATCACATAGGGAATCATTTAGAGTTCATTGGAATTGATTGACATTGTGAGAGAAGTTACACAATCACACCAGTACAGTGTTTGGGGGAGTTCCGAATCACTTTTCACATCCAGACTGCTAGCGCTCGTTCTTTTACGAGGTGAGAGCGACTGCTGGTCTTATATTCTAGGGAAATCTGTCATCCATAATTGTATGTAAAAAAAATTTCAATCGGACTTGTCAATCGATGAGAAAATAGCCTCCGCTTCAGTGCACCAGCGCGGGCAGTTGGGAATCATTTTGGTGAGTTGCGGATCACGCCATCTAGCGGCCGTTACAGGCACTGAGAATGGAATTTTTATTGGCTTGAGGGGTCATCTGCTAATCACCCATAGGCCGGTGAAGCCCTGGAGAAGATTTCAATGTTGTCTTAATTTTCCCCGCCCTGTGAGCGAATTTTTAACTGTTGCAGTCCAGGCACAAATGACACGCAGATCTAGCGTCAAAAATGTTCTGAAGTATATTTATCTTGGAGCGAGTCTACAAAATTGCATTGTAATCTCAATTTAATTATTGTTTAGAACATTTTAGGATACGATGTCTGACAATCATGGAGGGTGGGCTAGTGAACTTTCCTGTACCGCAAACAAAACAGAGCAAGCGGGAACTTCGTGACTTTACAGCTTATCATATTGGGGTTATTTTTGGCCTGGGCCGAGTAGCAGATCATGGGTAAATTCAAAAGGCGGCCGTGTGGTATCTCAGAAATTCGTTTTTCTTTTTCCAGCCAGTTCTGTCTATTTCTTCGAATTTTTCTGGCCTAAAAGGACTAGAAAGTATTTTATTTGGGCAAAAGTAGTTATTCTCTACTTTATTTGGTAGTTTATGAAAGAAAAATCGGAAAATTGAAATTTCGAAAAATCGGCCCAAAAAATAGTCGGAAATGGCTGCCGAGATGACGTTACTCGACGTCATCATAGCGTTCATCTTCAAGTTTGTTACTTTTTCGGGTAGAGCTTGAACAAATGATACTGTGTGTTATGTTGCAGCGCTGCAGCCTTATGGATAGCGAAAATATATGGGGTGACTCCCTCGATCCCCCCCCGCCACCCCTCACCTGCGATACACCCCAAATCTTCCAGACCAGATAGTGTTAATAAAGGGACATCCAATTATTGAACTCGTAGAAACCTCGCTCAGTGATAAACAATTTTATTTATTTTTTATTTTTTTAATTTTTTTTTTTTATTTTTTTTATTTTTTTAAATCTGGTCGAATTTATTATCCGCATAAGGTTACATACAGACATTCAAATGATATACGTAACAACAGGTGTGGTAATCAATACGAAAACAGACCAAATTGACCAAAAGTGTCATACACAGTATGGCAATTTAAGTTATATTTTATAGGTTATATTGTAAAGTAAGAATATATTTATACATTTTCGTAAATTGATATTTTAATATTTCAACATAAAAAATATCTTCCTGTGTAAGTTGCGTTATAAATTTTTAGTCATCCAAATTAACTGTATATACAAAAGCCGATCTATCAGATCTACGCACACATACTTGGTTACACACCTATTTATATATCAACCTTTATACATACAAAAATACACATATAGACCATAGTGTGTACAGATAAGTGTATTCTATATAGACAGTTACCATATATAAAACCACATTTGATCAGTATTTACACAAATTATGTGCGACAAAAATATACCTGCTTATATAATGAAAAAAAATACTGATAGTAACGGTGAATGTATGAAACCTCGGTTATACTTTAAGGAAGATAATTGTAATTGATATATATACAGAGATAACTATATACAACAATTATAACACGTGAAGTAACATATTACAGTGGCAGGATCATGTATTATCATAACTCTTTTTTTTTTAACTTAAAAAACATGGCAGTGAATATGATATAGTAGCGTCCGTTTTCTTTTAAGTATACAATTTTTCCCCCATATATAAAGCTCCATCATTTTGGATAGACTGTTGTGTTAAAGAAAAAACAGGTAAGGGTATCATTTGTTTATTATAACGCCAGAGGGCCCCACTTCTGTTCAAATGCGATCTGATCATTGTGCATGTTAGCTATACATTTGTCGATATCCCTCTTCTTTAGCACCATTTGCTTCACTCCCTTAAAATTTGGCTTAATGTTACTGTATCTGCAGTCATATATATACTTTTTGGATAGTAAAAGCAACAGATTGATGAATCTCGATTCTGTATTACCCATAATAACTTGAGACCCTGGAGGTTTTTCCATGAGTACATTCAGGCTTACGGCCCATGCTTGGAGTTCGTTCCAAAGATCCTTCGAATACTTGCAATGATAAAATAAGTGAATGAGTGTTTCTTTTTCTTGGTTACAGAATGTGCATAAATCGGAATCGATTTTTCCCCATAGTTTCAAAAGATGGTTTGTAACGAGGGTTCTGTGGATGAGTTGATACTGGAAATATTGTAAGCTCGTTTCTCTTGTAGTGGTGAATATATTGTTGTAGATAGTCGACCAAGCAAACCCTTCCCTTAATTCTAATTCCTGTTCCCATTTTTGCTGATTTTTTTCAGGTTTTATTTCGATATATTCCAGTAAGATGTTGTAGACAAATTTCACACATTTTTGTCTGATTAATCTTGAGCATATTTTCGATTCCTTGATGTGTGTTTTTATGAACATTCCATTTTTTATATAACTGCGTTTTTCGATAGGTATATTATGAATAATAGCATGATATAAGATGAAATGTGCGGTTTGTATTCCTGACTTACTTTGAAGGTCATTGAATGAAAGGAAATTTGCCCCGTCTACACTTAAAAGGTCACTGATACGACATATTCCACGTTCAGTCCATGTTTTTAAAACTCTCCATTCAGTTTTGGGCGCCAGTTCAAACAGAAGGTTGTCCAAGGCTATATCATTTCTATTACTCCCATCTATAAAACATGACCATGCCACTAACGTGTCATACCAGAAAGGGTTTTTAATTTCTTTCAGGAAATCCTTTATGCTTATAGCATCCAGTTTCCATATGGTATGTCCTATAGGCTGGAGAATCTTTCCAACAATAGTCTTAAGAGCGCTGTGGCCTTCAGATATTCTTTTAACCCACTTTATTTTCAAATACGAGGCAAATGTTTTAATGTGAATCATATTCAGACCCCCGTTACTCTTTTTAGAGATCAAGGTTTTTCGTTTAATTTTATCTGGTTTTCCATTCCAAATGAAGCTAAAGAGAATTCTTTCCAACTGTGTTATATATGATGGATCGGGATCTGGGAGAACAGATAGAAGATGCATTAAAAGTGGTATAACAAAAGTTTTTATGATTGTTATTTTTCCTATAGGTGTCAAATTTCTTCTTCCCCAGCTTCCTAAGATTTTTTTGATTGAAGTCATTTTGTCGTCGTAGTTTTTAGTAACTGTTTCTATTACAGTGGGGAAAAACCATATTCCGAGTAATTTGAAACCTCCAGGGTCCCAGTTGATCCTGTAGTGGGGACATAGCTTAACAGAGCTGCCTTTCTTCTGGCCAATCCATATGGCCATAGATTTATCTACATTCAAGCAAAGACCAGACGCAGATGAGAACTTATGAAGGAGACCCATGGCTCTTTCTAGGGATTCTCTAGATCCGTCTAAAATCAGAGTAGTATCGTCAGCATACTGTTGGATTTTAATTTCAGAACCTTCGATTGTTATACCTTTAATCGTGTTGTCTTGCTTAATAGCGATAGATAGTCTCGGCGACAAGGATGAAAAGATAGGGTGAAATCGGGTCCCCCTGTCGGCAACCCCGTTGAAGATCGAAGAAGTCAGAGATGTATCCATTATTCATAACACTGCTTTTAGATTCATTTTGAAAAGTTTTAACCCACTGAATTAGATCGGCACCAAAGTTAAAAGACACTAGGGTTTTTTCAATATAATCTCAGGAGACCGAGTCGAAAGCCTTTTCGAAATCTATCAAAAATAGAAGTCCCGGTATATCGTTTTCCTCCGTATAATTCATAAGATCAAATAACAATCTTGTTATTTCGCCGATAAACCGCCCCTTCATAAACCCCTTCTGCGATTCGTTGATTAGTAACGGCAAAACGTTGCGAATTCTGGTTGCTATGCATGTTGATATGATTTTATAATCAATATTCAATAGAGATATTGGGCGCCAATTTTTTAAGAATTTTCTGTCTTTACCGTCTTTTGGTAGACATGAAATATAGCTTTGCTGCTGAAACGGAGAAAGTTTCCCTGTATTGAATGCCTGCTGAATTTTATTTATATAAAACTTTTTTATATTGGAGTAAGAGATATGTCTGAAATTATTGAATATGATGATGTAATATCGAGAAAATGATTTGTTCACCAATGTTTGGAATGATTCGCGTACATAGTTCCGGTTACAAGGATATTGTCATTAATTCAACTCTTATGAAAAAAAATTTGACAATTTTTATGAATTTCATGATTTGGAGGTCACAGTGACCTTGACGTTCAGCTGTGACCTACATTTTGGTATGTAACACATCATGTCCCCCTAATGTGTCTACTGACACAAAAAAAAGTCATTTTCAAAGATTTCTTGATTCTGGAGTCACAGTGACCTTGACTATTGACCTTAACCTAAATTTTGGTACTTGAGAAACCGTCTCCCCGTAATTTCTCAATGGACACAAAAAAATCATGATTTTTAACAATTTCACGATTTTGGGGTCACAGTGACCTTGACCTACATTTTGGTATGTGACGCATCGCGTCCCCCTAATGTATCTACTGACAAAAAAAAATTATTTTTAATAATTCCCTGATTTTGGGGTCACAGTGACCTTTGACCGTGACCTAATTTTTGGCATGCGACACTTCATTCCCCCCTATTGAATCCACTCACAAAAAATTAGTAATTTTTAATGATTTCCTGATTTTTAGGTCACATTGACCTTTGACCTTGATTCTGGGGTCACAGTGATCTTGACTATTGACCTGTCCTAAATTTTGGTACATGACAAAACGGCCACCCGTAATTTCTCAATAGACAAAAAATCATGATTTTCAACAATTTCAAGATTTTGAGGTCACAGTGACCTTGACCTTTGACCTTGACCTACATTTTGATATGTGACACATCGTGTCCCCCTAATATATCTACTGACACAAAGAAATGTTATTTTTAATAATTTCCTGATTTTTAGGTCAGTGACCTTTGACCTTCGACCTTGACCTACATTTTGGTATGTGACACTTCATTTCCCCCTATTTGAATCCACTCACAAAAAAATTGAAATTTTTAATGATTTCCTGATTTTTCGGTCAAACTGACCTTTGACCTCTGACCTTGACCTACATTTAATATGCAACACATCGTCTCCCCTTAGGGTATCCACTCACCAAAAATTTGAACTGTAGATAAAAAACTGTCAACGATCAATGATTTCATGATTTTAGGCAACAGTGACCTTTGACCTCTGACCTCGACCTCAATTTTGGTACGCGACACATCGTGTCCACCTAGCGTATCCACTCACAAAAAATTGCAACTGACTGTGGCTAGAAAAAGTTCACAGATATAGACCGGACACGAACACTTCAGTGATTTCTTGTTTTTCAGGCCAGTGACCTTTGACCTCTGACCTCGACCTTCATTTTGGTATGCGACACATCGTCTCCCCGTAGGGTATCCACTCACCAAAAATTGGAACTGTAGATAGGAAACTGTCCCAGATATAGACCGGACAGGAGAACCGGACAGACGGACAGACGGACGGAAACCGCCATCACATAATACGTCCGCCTTTTGGCGGGCATATAAAAAGGAGGAACAGACCTTGTTGACAATAGAAATTAGGTCATCCCGGGCCAGTTTGTACTTAGGGCACTCGAGTAGAAAATGTATTTCATCTTCGATGCTGTTCATATTGCACAGTTCACAAAGTCGTTTCTCTACAGGAATGTTTTTATATCTGCCCTTTTCTATGTTCAATTGGTGGGCACTAAGCCTAAATTTACATACAGAGCTCCTTAACCTTCGATCCTTAATGGTATATAAATAGGGTGCAGCTTTAAAACATCCTTTATACAATTGATAAGTTCTTAATTTGAAGTTATTGACAACATGGAACTGCGTCCTATTAGACATATCACCTACCATGTTAGTTTTAAATCCTACATCTCTTGTCCACTTCAGCTTATATAATGAAACGATGGACGTTTGTACTTTCTTAATGGGAGTATTTTGGGGAATATTAGTCACCCGTGGAGATAAATGTGATATACCAAGGCAATTCAGAACTGCCTCGACTGAACCTACCCATGTATGGAAGCCGGATGCGGCCATTCGTCGCTTCGTCACATCGACTTTCTAAAAGTCGAAGTCGTAGTGAAAGTCGAAGTCGATTCGGCGATTTCACGAAGTGAAAGTCGAAGTCGTAGCGAAAGTCGAAGTCGATTTGGCGATTTCACGAAGTGAAACTCGAAGTCGTAGCGAAAGTCGAAGTCGATTCGGCGATTTCACGAAGTGAAAGTCGAAGTCGTAGTCAAAGTCGAAGTCGATTCGGCGATTCGACGATGCGAAGTGACGAAGTCGCGAAGTGGATTTCACTTCGCGACTTCGTCACTTCGCATCGTCGAATCGCCGAATCGACTTCGACTTTCGCTACGACTTCGACTTTCACTTCGTGAAATCGCCAAATCGACTTCGACTTTCGCTACGACTTCGACTTTCACTACGACTTCGACTTTCGCTACGACTTCGACTTTCACTACGACTTCGACTTTCGCTACGACTTCGACTTTCACTACGACTTCGACTTTCGCTACGACTTCGACTTTCACTACGACTTCGACTTTCACTACGACTTCGACTTTCACTACGACTTCGACTTTCACTACGACTTCGACTTTCACTACGACTTCGACTTTCACTACGACTTCGACTTTTGAAGATACAGTTGGGTGCATGATCGGGAATGACATAAAAATATGTAAAATAAAGCTTGTGGGGTGCATTTGACGAGTTCAGGGTACTTTGATCACTAAAATACTTGCGCTACCCAAAATATTTAGTAATTTTGACGTGGTTTTCTGGATATTTTTCCACTTTGCTGGAAACCATCTGTGCTGTCAGTGTCTCCTCCGTCGATATTTTCTACTTCTTTTCCTTTTTCATAGAAATACCTACGGTGGCTCATAAGTGACATTGACTTTTTTTTAATTATGTTTTGTTGTGTTTTTTTTGCATTATCACCTGGGTGGAAATTATTTTTACCCGAGTGATATTATTATCACCTGGGTGAAAATTATTTTGACCTGGGTAGAAATTATTATCACCCGGGTGGACGTTATTTATAAGTTTGATTGTTCAGTTGGGACACCTATTCAGTAATTTTTTCTGGGTCCAGGTTTCAAGACATCGATTACTTTAGAGAAAGATTTTGTTATGCCTCCGCTACGAAGTAGCCGGGAGGCATTAAGTGTTTGCTCTGTCTGTCCGTCCATCCGTCTGTCTGTCTGTTCGTCACACCTAAAGTTTGAGTGGATGTTCCTGAAACTTTGCAGGCTTATTAAACATTCTTCCTAGACGTGCACCTGCTATTTGTGAGATGAAATATAAATTTTTATCAAATTTATGATGTTTTTTTTTACTTTGCTATTATCGCCATCAATTACAGTGTTCTAGTGGAACTCGAGTATAATCAACTAGTCCTAGAGTTTTGAGTTGATGTTCCTAAAACTTTGCAGGCTTATTAAACATGCTTCGAAGATGTGCACCTGCTATTTGTGAGATGAAATATGAAGTATGTTGGTCATTTTCGCCACTAATTACAATGTACCAGTAGTACTAAAGTATAATCAGCTTGTCCTAGAGAAACTCTCCCAGCTTGTTAAACATGCTTTGAATATGTGCACCTGCTATTTGTGAGATGAAATATAAAGTATTATATTTTGTCAAATTTCTAATATTTTGGTCATTTTCGCCACTAATTACAATGTACCAGTAGTACTAAAGTATAATCAGCTTGTCCTAGAGAAACTCTCCTGGCTTGTTAAACATGCTTTGAAGATGTGCACCTGCTATTTGTGAGATGAAATATTAGTTTTTGTCATATTTATGACGTTTTAAACTTTGCCCATTTTTGCATAATCCTGTATATTGATCACGTTCTGCTGTAATCAATTAGTCCCACGGAGCCCACAGATGCTTTTGAAACCTCGTAGAGATGTTCAACATGGTTTGCAGATGTGCTGGTCATATTTATGAGATGAAATATTAAGTTTTGTAATATTTATGACATTTTGGACTTTGCCGATTTTCTGCATCTATGTCAGTATACAGACCATGTTCTGGTGAAATATTGAATTTGCCAAAATTACTAGGAGTTGAACTTAGTTGATTTTCTTCATATATTCCAATATGGCATTTTAACCATGTTCTAAAAACAGGGGAACGTAAATTATTTCAGGTACTATTTGCCGACCTTTTCATCCATATTCCAAGAACCCATTATGATACTCCGTCCTTGAACTGAACAAACATGCACCTTAACATCTGCCATAATTCAGTTATGCTGCAATCACTGATTCTTTAGGCGGAGGCTCTCGAGTTCGAACGTACGCCCATTTCATTGAGATTAAGTTCTTCAAAAATGTTAAATAATGAGTAATAAACAAATTAGTATTAGAGTAGTCACATAAATCGTGATTCGGCAGATAAATATTATACTTTTATGTTAATTGTTATTTCATGTATTGTAATATTTGACATGAGCAGTGTGACTAACGTCACAGGACCTGTCGTGGCCTGGGGGAGGCGCGAAATGCCCTCCCCCCCGCCTCCCCCTAAAAAATTTCCACCCACGTGATAATAATTTCCACCCAGGTGATAATAATTTCCACTCAGGTGAAAATCATTTCCACCCAGGTGATAATAATATCCACCCAGGTGATAATAATTTCCACCCAGGTGAAAATAATTTCCACCCAGGTGAAAATAATTTCCACCCAGGTGATAATAATATCACCCAGGTGAAAATAATTTCCACCTAGGTGATAATGCCAAAAAAATGAAAATTAATTATAAAAAACACAATGTCACTTATGAGCCACCGTAAATACCAACAATTACTCGGATTTATTGAAATGTTGGCTTTCTGAAAATATAAAGTTTGATGATTCTACTAAAAAATATTTGCGAAAATACTGCATAAAATCAGTACTGAAAACAACTGAGATCTGGCTGCATACGTCGAAACCCGCTAGACTGGGTATACAAGTATTTGGAGCGAGACTCAACAATCCCTGATGCAAACCAGAGCTACTTCAGGGTCATTTTTATACCTGAAGAACACTAACAAGGCAGGCGAGAAGAAATAAAAAATAAAATAAATAAAAATCGGGGCGGGCGGTGATGGGAAACAAGACATTTTTATCGGACCTAGCCCGACTACGCTTGTGGAATTATCTGCAGGTAAAAGGTGCAATCATATGATATTGTTCAGATAGTATCAATATGCCAACAATGATCAACCGCAATTCCAGTGTTAATCACATTATGGCGTGAATGTATAGAAGTATTATGTGATAAATATTTGTTCAGGTGACATACGGTTTAATTGGCCACATCTGTGACACTCCTTGTTTCGCGTTTGAACCGAGTTGTATCTTTTAAATTACTCAGAGGTTCATATCTCTCGCCAATTGTCATAATCCACCCGTATCGTCTGCGATGAACCCAAAACTTTGACATGACACTTACCACCCCCTCCAACACTTACACTCTCTGATATCGTTAGCCTCTACAGATACGGTATATAACTTTGATGGTTCCCAAATTACGAGCTCCTTTTCGGGCAGTACTTTTGTAAGTACGCCCGTATATGAGAACAGTTGCAATTGAACCTGAACCGATATCAACGAAATGTCACCGATTCGCCGTATGGCAGCACAAAAATCAAAAACAAAAAAAAACAAATAAACAAAACCAATGAAAGGCCTATAGAATCCACTAAATATTCAACTTTATACTTTTTTATTTTATTTCCATATATGATACATATAGAAATTATCATCATTAAGATATGGGACATGTAAAATACAGTGACATTAAAACATAAAATACGCATTACACACATAAGACGTATACAAAAGTCACGGACACCTCTATTATGACATAAAAACAGGTAGGACAACATGCACTCTTACATAAAACACTAATGGAGAAATGATATTTGGTATGGCGTATAACCCGCCACTGAGCATATATACATATGAAATGATTTTTGAGAGAGAAAGAATAAATTGATCGTCAGCGGGATTCGAACCCACGACCCCGGCTTGTCGCGGCGATGCTCTACCCACTGAGCTATGACGGCCCATAGGTATTACACCCGTAGATTGTCCCTGTGATGACCAACCTTCTCTCTTGGTGTTGCAAAGTGGGGATGGGGTAACAGTCTTGCTCTGTTATGCAAGAAAAACTGTTCACAAACCTTAAATAGGGGCCAACTTTCTTGTGAAGCGGAAATAAGTTTATTTCAGATCATGCGCCAACTCTGTCTTCAAAAGTCGAAGTCGTAGCGAAAGTCGAAGTCGTAGTGAAAGTCGAAGTCGTAGCGAAAGTCGAAGTCGTAGTGAAAGTCGAAGTCGTAGCGAAAGTCGAAGTCGTAGTGAAAGTCGAAGTCGTAGCGAAAGTCGAAGTCGTAGTGAACGTCGAAGTCGTAGCGAAAGTCGAAGTCGTAGCGAAAGTCGAAGTCGATTCGGCGATTCGACGATGCGAAGTGACGAAGTCATCTTCGTCACTTCGCATCGTCGAATCGTCGAATCGCATCGTCGAATCGCCGAATCGACTTCGACTTTCACTACGACTTCGACTTTTAGAAAGTCGATGTAACGAAGCGATGAATGGCCGCATCCGGCTTCCATACCCATGAGATATTGCCACTAAGAGTGAAGGGAGACAGAAAGCTTATATGCTTCCGAAACCAAGCTATCATCTTCTAGATTACACAATCTAATCCAAAATTTTATCATAGATATAATAATATCAAATGAAATGGGGAATCTCCCCATGTCACCACGTACAGCGGCATTAGATGTTTTGGAATGTACACCTAGAGCGTACTTACAAAATCTAAGATGTAACTTCTCAGAATACATGTTTTCAAGGACATCAAATAAATAATCAGAGCCTTTGTTCAGACATTTTTTGACGTAACCCACACTGGCGACCAATGAACATTCGATTTTCTTACAACCGATGTTCAAAATACTACACAATCTAAGTAAACCAAGATGGTAAATCAGGGGAATAATATTGCGTGATATTATATCTGAGTTTACTGAGATTGTATACTACAGAAATATTGCGTGATACGCAGGCGTGCCTTATAAGAACTACCAGGAATTTTACAAACAGACCACAAAGACAACTGATTGGCCGCCAGATTTAGAAGAACAAAGCCCTATTAAAACGGCTAGACCCAGAGAGAAAACGAAAGGTGAAAGCTGTTGCGCTCGTGACGATGAGTTCATTCAGCTCGGCTTCTCCAATTCTGTTATCTTGTTTAATGAAATAAATGTATCAACTTGGGTTACAGTTCGTTGAATAAATATTATTGATGACGGGAGGTTTGCATCAGAAGTGTCAAGAAGAACGAATATCCATAGAATGCCGCATCTGACAATTTAGCGGAGTGCTTTAATTTGCATATGAATAGACCTCCTGGATAAATCTAGAGGGATATATTAATTATGCCCCCCCCCCTAATTAGAGGGGGGGGGGCACATAGCGATCGCTTTGTCCGTCCGTCCGTCTGTCCGTCAGTCTGTCCTTCCATCTGTCCGAGTGTCCGCGCAATATCTCGGTTAATATTTGATGGACAGGATTGAAACTTGCATGGAATGTGGCCAGTACCTCGTAGTTGTGCAGCGTAGAGTTTCTTCCGAGTTCTGGTATAATTTTCAAGAGTTATGGACCTTTTTCTGAAATCTCTGTGAATGGGACTTGTCCGGGCTGGATCTTGGTTAATATTGTATGGACAAGTATGAAATTTGCATGATATGTGGTCAGTGCCCCACAGTTGTGCAGCGTAAAGTTTCTCCCCGTTTCGCTTATATTTTCAAGAGTTATGGCCCTTTGTTCCTGAAATCTCTGTGAATTGGGACTTGTCCGGGCTGGATCTCGGTTAATATTGTAGGGACAATTATGAAATTTTCAGGATATGTGGTCAGTGCCCTGTAGTTGTGCAGTGTGAAGTTTCTCCACCTTTCGCATATATTTTCAAGAGTTATGGTCCTTTTTTTCTTCAAATCTTTGTCACTAGGGACTTGTCCAGGCTGGATCTCGGTCTCGTAATATATATCTCAGTCCATAACCGATTTGGACCGGGAAAATGGCTATATATATGTCATTCTACATTCCAAAGCAGACCACATAGGTCCTGAAGTATGAAATTGCCCCAAAAAGAGTTAATTGGGTGCTGATCGCTTCATAATTTCACCACAATATACTCCCAAGGAATGTAGGTCTCATTTTCGGATTTGACGAAAGCCCCGGCGATACTTTGAATATGTATTATGTGAGGCATGGCAAAAAAATTGACTGAAATAGAATTTTCATAATCATGAAGTCCTCCACCGCCAATACAGAACAGAACAATGGCGGGGCAGTGTCGGATTAAAGCGGAAGGTGGGGGGGCATACAATTGAGCAATCTCTGATTGCTTCCTTCCTGTGTTATTATTGTTACCAGTGTTCGTAACTAACAGTCAACAGATATTTCGTTTCCATGGAAGTACAAATAAATCAATCCAACATCGCCACTAGGAGTTAACATAGGAGAGCCGCGATTTTGATAATTTTCAGTGATATGCAGTGTGACGGCCTCTCATAAAACTCCCATGATTCATTCCGTCATCTTCGGCGGTTTGACTTGGGACGCTGTAGTTGCATTCACGGCTGTAAGTGTCTTTTCATGACATTCCAAAGTTGTCTCCGCTGGCAGTTCACCAGTTCCCGCTAGGAGGCAACGTTTTCAACTAGTGGATGCGCTAAAACAGCTAACATGCCGTCGATGATACTGAATACATCTTTGGACACTTCTAGTTTTTATGGACTTCTGATTTCAGTCATATCACGACGTTGGGTCCTATTCCTTTTCACACCCAAGAACCACATGGGTGGGATCCTATTCCTTTTCACACCCGGGAACTCCACGGGTGCCTCAGTTAGTCGTCTCTTACGACAAGCTGTCTGAGGAGCTCAGGCCTATTCTTACTATGACCTGCGGTGTGCACATCGACATCCCAGGTCAATCCCCTGAAGCCCTAAAGATGTGGCATAGAGGTCAATGGACACAACCACATTTACAATCCACACAACTTACACTGGTGAGAGATTTCAGGGCTTCCTACTCAAAACGTCATTTCAGAATCGTTTTTGATTCAGTGATAACTTCAGTATACAAAGAAACCTCGAATACAAAGAGATGACGAATACAATGCCATAGGGAGATGGTTTGATATAGGCTCTGCCTGTTATCCAATCCCCATTTACATTTATATATTTTCATACTATTTAAACCAATGCCTATGGAAAGCTGGATTCATGATTGAACAAGAACAACAATGGTTTTATTATATAATGTTTTATTTGTATAACTTGGGTAAAGTTAAATATTTTATAAACAAGAAAAGTATAAACTTAACATAGTAACTTACTGTACAATGATAATATCAAAATTGTTTTCATCTGTTACAAACAGGAAACATTACAAATGAACTTGGCAATGCTTGGTTATATATAGCAGTAAAAATTCTAAATTTCTATTTTTGTCGACACTTATAAAATCTGATAAAACCTTAATAAACTGACATTGAACATGACAACAATAATGTCACATAGGTAAATATGCATTTGTTCACAACAGATAATGTTAGCTTGGCTAAGATTGCACATACACTAATAGATAGACTGCCATACTAGGTTCTTCTGTAAAACCAATATACCAGCACACCTGGGTATAAAATGGGTGAGGGAATGAGTGAGTGAGTGAATGTGATTTAACGTCGCTTTGAACTATATTTCAGTCATATCAAAGACGTTGGGTTCGATTCATTTTCACACCTGGAAACCCCATGGGTAGGATCCTATTCCTTTTTACAACCGGGAACCCCACGGGTGCCCAGTACCAGGAACCCCACGGGTGCCCAGTACCAGGAACCCCATGGGTGCCCAGTACCAGGAACCCCACGGGTGCCCAGTACCAGGAACCCCATGGGTGCCCAGTACCAGGAACCCCACGGGTGCCCAGTACCAGGAACCCCACGGGTGCCCAGTACCAGGAACCCCACGGGTGCCCAGTACCAGGAACCCCACGGGTGCCCAGTTAGTCACCTCTTATGACAAGCTGTTGGAGGAGCTGAGGCCTATTCTTACCATGACCTGGGGTGAGCACGACGATATCCCAGGTGAACCCCGGGAGCCCCACGGAGCAGTAGAAAATGGTACAAAACTTGAGGAAGTCTCAATTCTCTCTGTGGACCATGTACCACTATATTCTAATCTGTTAGATAGGATACTGGTATTTTAACTCCTTTCTGATGTTCATTATAATAGGAATGCTGAATACTGAAACTGTTTTATATATTCAAAACCAAACCAATACTAAATTTATCAATCATTACATCAGCTGTTAAAATAGACAGGATGGAATGTACATTGTATAATGAGATAGCTAGGTACAAAATTATGGAATATATACTTGGAATTATGGAGTTTTTTTTAGTTACTTAAACAGCTGAATGTTTCAGATCCAGGTGGCATTGGTAACAATGCCATAAGTTTTTAATTTGTTTGGCTGGGCTTGTGCACAGGATCTGGTTTCTTGGATGTACATACAGGATTTCACAATTTGAAATTAAGGAAAAGACCTCGTACAACCATTTTCCATTATATAACAGTTTAGAGTTTAGCGAGAAGGTGTGTACGCCCATGATTTACTTTATACTGGATTAATCCCGAATCTATTGATCAGGCTGATCAAGCAAGTACATCCACAATTGAATGTGGGAAACATTAAAGGGCAACTACTGCAAATCTTCGGAAAACAGTCACAAAACTCTGTGTTGTGTATATTTCTATCTGTTTCAGGATATAACAAAACATAATTTTGTTCAAGGTTCAAAACCTGTTTCACAATATCCATGACACCCCTTGTGAGCTAGATGAAAATTGGACCTGTGACAGTGACATTGATTATCTCCCTTGGAATATGCCCTTGTTTAGTTTAGATTGTGATGTGTGCTGTGCAATGTCCAAGGGAGGGGGGGGGGGTGGTAAGCAAGGCAGGTTTAATCTTGTTGTCAATTGCAAATCTGAGAGCATTTCCTTTTCACATGTAAGGCACAATATATTCTCTCAAACTTTATACTGACTTCCCATATCAGTTATTTTATTGATACTCTGGAAAGAAAATGAAAGCTAGCAAATTGAAAAACCTTTGCAGTCCATCCTGAAGTATTCTTATAGACCTGTTCATCGATAAGGATGACATTAATTTCAATTATATTGGGATTCAGGCATTGTGACACACAGATTTCTCAGAATCGTCATTGAGGAATTTAATTTCTTGAGGACAATACATCTGCAGTAAAACCTTATACCTTCTGAAAGTTTATCCAAACACAGATTACCATGTATGAAAATTGCATAGTTCTGGATGCATCGGCTAACCTTCTGTAAACAATCAGCAAAATAATAAGCTTAACAGAATGACATTTAAAACTCAGTTTGAGTTGGTAACCTGTTATACATGATTTACATGTGTTGACAAAGATTTACAAAATCTACATGCACTTCACAAATACTATTGGTCTATATTGATTCCCACATTCATTTTTGATTATTCATGTTCTGCAGTCTTTCAAGTGTCTGGTACTGATGCAAATCTTATATGGTCAAATACATAAAATCTGTCCATTGTAACCACAATACAAGTACATGTACATTAATCTGATTGATTAATAATCACAATGATCATAATGGTGGAATGTCATAATAAACTGTACCCTGTGAACATATTTCCAGCATAAATACTTCAGAAAATACCAACCTCACAGTGACATACATGTAGGAGTGTGAAACAGTATCTCTACTGTTGTCAGGGTAGGTCTGGTATCATTCACTGTGCATACTTCATAGAAATCAACTCTCACATTTTCAGTGTGAGACTCAAATATTCAGTGCTAGACTCACTTCTTTGGCATTTGTCCCACACATCTGCACATTTTCATGGCAATATTTCTAAAATAATCAACTATCATTCAAATTTGGTCCAGTTTGCAGAAAAAGGTGTGTCTAATTTCAAAATTTCCTGGACTTGGTTAAAAAGTATTCATTTATAGGCTGTGTGAAGGGTGAAAATAGTTAATGGTCCACTTTTATATGAAAAATAATGCATAGAATTTCACATTTTTCGGGGGCTCATATCTCCAGGGTGGAAATAGTCAAATCTCATGCCCTGGCAAAAATTACAAATTGAGAGCTCTGACTGTGGGGGCTGATAGTTTCAGTATCTCATATACACAGACAAGCCACTGCCAATCAGTACCACTGTACAACTCGTTGGTTGAACAAGTCCACTTGGTTACTGATTTGTGGGGAACAAGACTATTGAGAGGAAAGGTCCACTTCAGTACGATTTAGTTTTCAACTTATCAGTTATCCAACTGGGTACCATACTGACCCATTGGATCATAGGAACTTACTACTGATTGGCTGCCAAGCAGTTACTAAACAGTTACCGTACTACTATGTTACCAACTCAAATGTCCACATTTGGTTACATATTGGTAACACTACTGTAACTCATCTTGACAGTTACCACTCAGTTAATGAACGGTTACCAACTTGGCACTGTTTGCCTACCAGTAGTACCTTATTGTGAACGCACCAAAGTTGGTCACCAATCAGTCATCGAACAGTACCAAACAGTCATCTTCAGTTACCATCCATTTCATTTATGGTACAACCTACTGGTTAACAATCAGAAAATGAGCAGTAGCCTGGTCGGAACCACACGGTACTGCACAATTAGGATCATGGTGGCTATCAGTGACTGGTGGGTAACTGGAAAAAATCTGTCAATTACTGCTACATGGTAACTGCACAGTACTTTTGAGTCAGGACTTCACAGTTCCAAGCTTAAACTTTCTAAGTACCGGTATCTGGAGGTTACCAACAGGAAACTTAATGGCACGGAGTGATACAGAACTGAACGGTACTGAATGGTGAAAATTTGCCTGACAGTGTAATACCTCTTCTCATAAAACATTCCAGCATAACAGTCTTGCTGTTCAGTGAAATAGTACATGCTATCATCCTCCTGAAGTATATGCTATCATCCTCCTGAAGTATATGCTATCATTCTCCTGAAGTATATGCTATCATCCTCCTGAAGTATATGCTATCATTCTCCTGAAGTATATGCTATCATCCTCCTGAAGTATATGCTATCATTCTCCTGAAGTATATGCTATCATCCTCCTGAAGTATATGCCATCATCCTCTTGAAGTATATGCTATCATCCTCCTGAAGTATATGCTATTATCCTCCTGAAGTATATGCTATCATCCTCTTGAAGTATATGCTATCATCCTCCTGAAGTATATGCTATCATCCTCCTGAAGTATATGCTATCATTCTTCTGAAGTATATGCTATCATCCTCCTGAAGTATATGCTATTATCCTCTTGAAGTATATGCTATCATCCTCCTGAAGTATATGCTATCATCCTCCTGAAGTATATGCCATCATCCTTGAAGTATATGCTATCATCCTCCTGAAGTATATGCTATCATCCTCTTGAAGTATATGCTATCATCCTCTTGAAGTATATGCTATTATCCTCCTGAAGTATATGCTATCATCCTCTTGAAGTATATGCTATCATCCTCTTGAAGTATATGCTATTATCCTCCTGAAGTATATGCTATTATCCTCCTGAAGTATATGCTATCATCCTCTTGAAGTATATGCTATCATCCTCCTGAAGTATATGCTATTATCCTCTTGAAGTATATGCTATTATCCTCCTGAAGTATATGCTATTATCCTCCTGAAGTATATGCTATTATCCTCTTGAAGTATATGCTATTATCCTCCTGAAGTATATGCTATCATCCTCTTGAAGTCTATGCTATCATCCTCCTGAAGTATATGCTATTATCCTCTTGAAGTATATGCTATTATCCTCCTGAAGTATATGCTATTATCCCCCTGAAGTATATGCTATCATCCTCTTGAAGTATATGCTATCATCCTCCTGAAGTATACGCTATCTTCTCCCTGAAGTATATGCTATCATCTCCCTGAAGTATATGCTATCATTCTCCTGAAGTATATGCTATCATTCTCCTGAAGTATATGCTATCATCCTCCTGAAGTATATGCTATCATCTCCCTGAAGTATATGCTATCATTCTCCTGAAGTATATGCTATCATCCTCCTGAAGTACGCTATCATCCTCCTGAAGAAGTATATCTTATCATCCTGAAGCATAGGTTTTATTGCACACAATTCAATTCCATCAATCAAATCACTGAGGTTAAACTTCATGAATTCAAGCTAGCAATGTAATCGTATTAATTAACAGACCAGGGTGAAAGTTGCGGACAATTATGTTACAGTCCAATGACTTTCCTACCACTGAGTCCTGATTACTTCCCTACAGTACAGACCTGAAGACTTCTCTATAGCTCACAAATACTGATTTAACTACAGCTCAGTCCTGATGACTTCACTACACTTCAGGCCTGGCGATCGCTGGCCTCACACCACTGAACCCATCATGGGTTAGAGCCCTGCTGTGCATGTGTACAAAGTTTGCCAGTTACTTGTCGACAGTGGTTCTCTCCTGGTACTTCAGCTTCCTCTCCTATTAAAACTGGCTATTAATAACCTCGAGTGTGACATTAAACGGAACTCCCCTCACCCCCTTTACAGTTCAGTCCTGATGACTTTCTTACAGCTCAGTCCTGATGACCTACCTACAGGTCAGTCCTGACGAATTTCCTACAGCTCAGTCCTGACGAATTCCCTACAGCTCAGTCCTGACGAATTCCCTACAGCTCAGTCCTGATGAATTCCCTACAGCTCCATCCCGAGGACTTCCCTACAGTTCAGTCGAGATGTCGTCCCTACAGCTCAGTCATGATGACTTCTCTATAGCTCAATCTTGATGATTTCCCTATAGTTCAGTCCTGATGACTTCCCTATAGCTCAGTCTTGATGATTGCTCTGTAGCTCAGTCCTGATGATATCCCTACAGCTCAGTCATCACTTCCCTACTTTTCAGTTCCGTTGTCTTCCCTATAACTCAGTCCTGATGACTTCCCTAGAGCTCAGTCCTGATGACTTCCCTAGAGCTCAGTCCTGATGACTTGCCTATAGCTCAGTCCTGATGACTTGCCTATAGCTCAGTCCTGATGACTTGCCTGTAACTCAGTCCTGAAGACTTCTCTACAGCTCAGTCTTGATAACTTCCCTGCAGTTCAGTTCTGGTGACTTTCCCACTGCTCAGTCCTGATGACTTCCCTACAGTGCGGTCCTGAGGACTCCCCTATAACTCAGTCCTGGTGACTTCCCTACAGCGCGATCCTGAGGACTGCCCTATAACTCGATCAGTCCTGATGACTTCCCTACAGCGCGGTCCTGAGGACTCCCCTATAACTCAATCCTGGTGACTTCCCTATAACTCAGTCCTGATGACGTCCCTATAACTCAGTTCTGACTATCCCTTTAATCGGCGTAGTCTAAGACTCATTCCCTACAGACCCGCCCTGGTGGCTTGTCCAATCCTCAGTTGTAACATCTCTTCTGGAGCGGAGTCCTGAAGAGTTCCCCAAATCTCAATTTAAACAGGACCTCAACATGAAAGCCCTAGAGCCGGGGTTGTGACATCAACAAAGCACCAGGTCATCAGTCCTCTCAACTGACCTATATCTTCCCCTTGCTCGCAAGTCTATCTTTCTGAAAATGAAAGTATAAATTAGACTTTACTGATGGGGAGGATCACTGTAATATACATTGATAGCATGGTGTAGGTGGGTCAATAAACATGGTGGGGGGAGGGGAGGCCCTAAATATCATGATAGGGGGAGGGGAGGCCCTACACCATTGATACACATGGTGGGGGGAGGGGCGGCCCTACACCATTGATACACACGGTGTAGGTGAGTCGATAAACATGGTGGGGGAGGGGAGGCTCTAAATATCACGTCTAGCAATAAAGTACAGTTTTCTGATTCATTGAACTAGGTATACAGAAAAAAAGATTTTCATTTTATAAAGAAATTCCAAGGAATGTTTGTTTATGATTGATGATGCAATTTACAAACAATTAAATACAATAACCCTTCAGAGGTCCCCTTATAAAATTTCTTTGCATTCTCAGATCTCTCACTGGGATGCAAGAGGGATTGGGACAGGCTTGCCTGTTCGCAAATCTTCGCAACCTCTTTTGAGGAAATAAATATGTTGTATAAACCAAATCTCTCAGTCTTTGCGATTGCTATGAATGCCATCTTGGTTACTAGGGAAAAGATTGGACAACTTCGTGACTGCTAAATTCAAGTATACCACATCCCATAAAGCTGAGAATAGGTTTTACAACTATATTCAAATTGCATCCTTACCAAACCACCAGCTTTCTTCGTTTTGGTTGTGATCTTGGATTTCTTGTCATCCTTTAACTGTTTAATTTTGTTTTCTGCTTCTTTGATTCTGGGGAATACAATGTAATATTGTTGTAACAACCAATACCGTCATTCCAAGATTGAACTCTCTAGAGGCAAAAGGTACGAAACAACGTCATCGTCATTGTGACAACATTGTGCCAAGGTTAGGCACCAGACATAGTCTACACTGGCAATAAAGCTCAGAAAATAAGTATCATACTGGCTTTCAATATACTGAGAAAGCATTAATAAAGCACAGTCAATGTAACAAATGGTTGGTTGGCTAACCTCAGCACAATGTCACAAGGACAATGAGGTCATTTCATGCATTTTACCATTAATAAAACATGATAACTAAGGTTGATCCCGGGACATCCCTATTTCTAATAACTAAGCAGAAATGTGAATTGATACAGATATTTCTATACCCTATTCCTCTTAGCTAAGCAGAAATGTGGAGTGAAACAGATATTTCTATACCCTATCTTTGTCATACACAGCCTCTCCATTATCCTTGAGAACCACAACTATTGTTTATTCATAAAAGACTGCTATCTATCTTTCCCCACATAAAATTAAATTGGCAATGGGAAATAACGTTTGTGGCCTTTTAAAATCATCATCAAATAACAATTTAACTTGACTCCTGCTAAAGGAAAGACCCACAAGCTTAGAATTTCAAGCTGGAGTGAACCCATATCTTTTGGAACCTTGAGGAGAAAGGGGCGGTCTTCAAATTCCTGGTTTACCAAGTGTATTCCAGTACATCAGATAAAAATTTAATCTTATTACAAGTAGGCCTCTGTACATCTGAATTCAAGAAATGAATCAGAATGTTGTGTTGTGCAGTCTATCAGAACCGTTCATAATATTCAGTTCCAAACTAATAGAACATTGTGGAGTAAATCTGGACACATCCCCTCAGTATGAAAGTATCAGAATTCATTACTTTGACCACCACTCTGCTGTGCATTATATGTTTGAAACTTTTTTGCCAATAAATGTCCATTTTCAGATTTAACTTGTGCAAGTTCAAATTCGAAATCAAGTTCAGCAGCAAGCCATATGCATTACATATTATGTAGTATATTTTCCCAGTATTCACAATAAGTGTTCATATGCTTGGAATAATGTAGCAGATATTACATGAAAATATGTCAGCTATAACCTTGTTCAAACTATTCTCCTGGGTTAATAGATAGGCAAAGTGAAATTATACACGTAGCAGATCAGCAGAAATCACAGGTCACTGAACAGACAGACTTTTCTTTGTTCTCTCAATAATGTGCAACTGAGCCATTGTCGAAGACTCGTATGATATCACTGCTATTGCATTAGGATGAGAGTGTCAAATGTAAATGTGGTAAGTGAAGGAGCAGATCTATAAGTGTCTCAGTATCATAGGACATTCTCTGCTACTGTCATAAGATGACAGGGTGTCAAATGTAAATCAAGAAGCAGACCGCCACAGGGGTAGAAATTCACAATGTTTTTGTAAGAGACAGGTAGAAACATATTAAAGGTATCCAACTCTGGTGACAGGTAGCCAAAAATTTCTTTTTGACATTCAGTCTTTAAATTTAGTCGTATCACTTCAAAAAAGGTGCTAGTTATTAAAATAGAAACATATAATCATCTAAATTATAGTAAATCTGTAATAGTTAGGCACACAGTTTAACAAATTTGTCATTGTATCCTCCATTGTAGGTCATTTTCAATGATAGCATGTTCCGGTAGTCTTTTGAGGAAACCCCTGAGACCTAGAAGTGTCTCGGTCTCCTAGGACATCATTGCTGCTGTGGTAGAATGACAGGTGTTAAAATATTTCCTTTTTGCACATTTATCTCACTGATAAATAAATTTACCTTTGTTTGATCACCTTTTGTTGCTCTCGTCTCCAGAGATCTTTGAAGTCAGAACAAAATGTTGTCCACAATGAGAAGAAAGACTGTGGACTCACTCTATCCTCACTGCCTTTAGGTGATACACAGAAAAACAGCACCAGTTCATCAAACCTAGAGACATCAAACATTTATAGACTTAGCAATGTTTCAAATTCTATCATAACTGGAATGTGAGGCATTGTGGGTAATACAAATCACTAGAACAGTTATTATCTGACTCTTATATGCATTAATTACTGGCAGGGTTCATCCACCTTGAAGCTTCCAGTTTTCAAGGCCTTTTCAAAACCTTTTCACGGTAATAGTTCCTGTTTTCAAGGCATATTACTTCCAGTGTTACTGAAGCTTCACGGATCAATTTTTTTGAATTTCTTACTTGAGTACGAGTATCGGTGTTGACAATGTATTGTCCATAATTGTTTTACAAATAGACTTGGACATTATTTTTGGTTAATCAAACAATATATTGCTCTGGCGAATTTGCCATCCAACGTTAAGAACTTTGAGCTACCACTTTACAAGTGAATTGACAACAATGGACAGGAATTCAAGGTCTTTTCAATGTCTTTAGCACAATTTCCCATTTTTCCAGACTTTTCGAGGCCTTGAATTTCAAATTCTCATTTTCAAGGCTTTCAAGATAGTGTTCGGACCCTGTACTGGGCAAGTTTGTCAGAACCAGAAAAGGGTTGGAAATGAGTCAGAACCGAGTATACATAGAACCTCTCCCAACTGAAATACAAACTGGGGTCTACAATACTTCCATAATACTGAGGTATGAGTTTGAGACAATTAGAACTACTGTAATGCACAATAATGTAGGTGTCTGTGTATGGATTGCTCGGATGATCATCACAGCTAGACATTCCAGGTAAAATGCTCAAACTGGACAGCACAATTAGCCATGTGACATCATTGTCATGGTTACTGATGTCAGACTTACTTGCTCTTACAGTCCTCAATGTTTTCTTCCTGGTCTTTGTAATCTAGTTTACCTGCAAGAATTCAGAAGTTAATCCAGTAATGTGTCATCAAAACAATCTCCTAAAGGAGCCACAACAGCAATATGTAAAGGAGAAAGGCCGAGTAACTGTACATTCGTGAAAAAGAATCGACGAGGCGCTGGCGCCGAGTCGATTCTTTTTCACGAATGTACAGTTACGAGGTCTTTCTCCGACTTAAACGTTAGTCCAACGATAATGTATTTACTTCTTCGTCTTACATGAAGAATGAAATGAGCTATGTCAAACCGCACAAATTGCCATGATATAGGCCCAGGTAATTACATGTGTGGAACCATTCGAACAAGAACTGTAAAGAGCCAAGTACGCACACTGTACCCGATTGACGGCGTCCTACATGATGGACAGTCCATCACATGGGAAGGAATTTACGCATACGCCTACCTGGGCTGCTGTTTATCTATTCAACGCAGAAAAATCGTTCCCCGAATTCGAAGGCGATAAAAACTTACACAATGGCCGTATTGTGTAACACATCATGGTTGTTTCAGGACAAACAACACATTTGCACACGAAACAAAACTTCCACAACCCGTTTGACTGGTCCGAAACTCTTACGTTATCGTTACAAAGATTTGTAACAAAAAAATATATGTAATTGATATATACGTGTCACAATCTACATTACGTGAAACGCATATGAAGCAAAACATGCAGACATACACATTACATATCCATATGTCGATACGCATGATCTCATACCAGGCCCATAATTAACGGAATGTCTGACAGGAATTCACCTTTACCGGTACACATTTCACTTGTACCCACACATATACCTACGGCAGAAATATAAAACATTTAAAAACAATGTTAGTATTTGTTATCAAATCAAACCTGCTATCAATGTATTGCCATATTCCTCCATTTTGGAGATCTCCTGCAAAGAAATTATCTCCCCTGATCGTCTCGTCGATCGTCCGCTAGGTGGCGTGTTCTCCGCGCATGCCCTTCCTCTTTTTCCCATGCTGTGCAAGACCTGTTTTGTGTCAAGGCCAAGCAAAGAGGGGAGGATGGGTTGGGCAAATCAGATTGATAGCAGGTTTGATTTGATAACAAATACTAACATTGTTTTTAAATGTTTTATATTTGTGTCTCAAATCTTAACCTGCTATCAATGTATTGCCAGACTCCCAACAGAGGAGGTTGGGTAGCCGGTCTTGTGTCTTGCTTTTGGGTTGAGCGGAGCACGCCTTTTTCTGATTTTGTAAATCTAATATGCCTAGTAATATCCTGATAATTCCCGTGTCGTATAGAGGCGTAGGGAGTTCAAGGAATTACAAGTAATACGGCGAGAGGTGGACTCTGTTCCTACCCTTTGCTCGTATACTTGGCTAGATAATCAGATGCCATCGTGATGCCTTGAAGTCCCTTCGTCTCTGACATGGTCTGTCTTCTATACTTACCGAATTGTCGGGATCTTGCTTGCTTGAGCGGCGCCCCCCCCCCCCCCTCTTTTCTTGATGGAATTAGTGGACTATATGCTGGGCTGCTGCTAACGGGCCCAACGTAGTCACCCTGTCTGTATGTACAGACATGTCCCCAAGATATGAGTTGACAGTCTGGGCACGGACGTAGACGATATCGTCCAGTTTCCCCAAAGCGGCCAGGACATCGCAAAGCTGTAATCTCGTGAAATGATGCCTTAAACAAAAGGGGAGCATCGATGGCGAGTTGATAGGTCCAGAGTATCGTCTTCCTCAGCCAGGCTGCAATTATGTTCTCAGTAATATCTGCAGATGCTCCTGGCTGTAGAGATAAAAAACAGGAGACGTCTGAAACCTCTAGTAGAATCTGTAGGGCTCTAACTGGACATACGAGTCTGTCATCTTCAGCGGACCCACGAAGTCTGTAAGTACTGGAATCTGATATAGTCTCTGGGCACATGGTCCCTGACGTGTGGATTCACTCTAGGCGATGAATTCCGGGATCAGGCGAAGAGGTATGGTTTCCCAACCTGCGGTCCATGTCAGGGAACTGTGCTCCAATGCATGAAACTCCGATACTCTAGTGGCTGGAGCGAACGCTGTTAGGAAGGCTGTCTTGTAGGGCAGGGCCCTGATTGTAGCCGTCCTAAAGTCAACTAGGACTCTGGATAGCGCTGAACGGTATCCCTCTATGGTGCTTGGCTTGAATTCCTTATCTTGATGCAGATGTAACAGGAAGTCAGCTATCATCGGCACAGAGGCAGTGTCGGGGTCGATGCCTCTGGTCCAACACCGGGTACAGTTGAGAGGTTGATGATCTGTCTGCCGTCGTCATCGCCTCTGTAACTGGTCTTGAAAGGCCTCGGTCTGCAAGGAAGTCCCCGATAGTCTGCAGACGTGAAGATTGAGCCACTGTAGATCGTGGTGCAGTATGCCGTGTCGCTGGTCTAGTAGCCGGGGCCACGGGCAGCTGACAAGGCAGGTCGGTCAGAAGTCAGATTAATGACGGGAACCACGGGCGATGCGGCCACCACAGTATCCCGAGCAGGATAAGGGCGTTGTGCTCTGTTATCTTGGTCAAGACTGCCTGTACAAGTGCTGTCGGTGGAAAGCGTAGGCGATGAGGCTGTACCAACTGAAGACATCGTGTCGACTGCCCAGACTTGTGGGTCGAGTGTCGGACCGACGAAGATCGGTAGCTGAGCGTTGTCCCAAGTCGCAAATAGGTCTACTAGGGGCTGTATCCCAGGTCGATGCCACCTGACAAAAAATCTCTGTATGGAGATGCCACTCCGTCTGTAGGACTTTGTCCGGTCGTGAAAGACTGTCTGCAACGACGTTCAAATGCCCGGGTACATGTCGTGCTCGGATCTGGCATAGATGAATCTGTGTGCAGGTGAAAAGTATCCACGTCTCCTGGAACAACAGCCGGGACTTCGTCCCCCCCAACTTGTTGATGTAGCTCACTACTGTCGTGTTGTCGGTGGCGACCAGGAGTGACTTGCCAAACAGCTGAGAAACTCCAGTGGACGACTGCCATGTTCACTGCTGCCATTCCCAGTACGTTGATGTGCTGTGTTTCCTGTTGTGGCGACCACCTGCCGGATATCTTAAAGTCTCCCAGGTGGGCTCCCCAGCCCGTGAGTGATGCGTCGGAGAAAGGGTTCATGTCCGGCGGTGTCCAACGAAGTCGAATCCCGAACATCACATTATCCCTGGACTGCCACCATTCCAGGAACTGATGCAGATGCTGAGGAACTGGAACTCGGGGGTTGATAGTCGGAGCTCGCAGGTACGGCTGCAGATGAAACTGTAGTGGTCGTGACTGAAGTCGTCCGTACTGTGTCAGATCTTGAGTGGATGTCAATAATCCCATCAGGCTTGCCAAGGATGCAAGGCTGTACAACCGCAGACTGCAGGAGGAACAGCCCTCCAACGCAGATATCTCTAAGGAAGATGATACGTTGCTTGTCCGTCGTGGGATCCATGTGCCGACTACGAAGGGCCCATTAGTCCGGCAACAAGAAGCTGTGAACGCCGCATCGGTGAAAGCTAGGTCCCGGGTGACTGGTAGAGTAGTTCCATCCAACGGTGCTCTAGTGGTTGAACTATCTGTGTTCAAGTGACGAAGGCCGTGCCGCTGAACTGGCATTGACGGTCTGGTGGGAACGCCGGAAGTGACGACCATCGGGAGTCAGGGTCTAAATCTGTAGTGTTGAATACACTCAGTAGGCAACCGGCTCCATCACCTAGTCCGGTCTCTACTGTCATCCAGTAGAAATTGGAGTCCCAAGTCTGTTCCGGAATCTGGATCCGCATTCGGATTATAGATGACTTGATACCTGAGTCCTGTATGATGGATGGGTCTATGTTGACTTGGGCTTGGAAGGAAGGACCCTCAGTCTGGATCTGAACTTGTCCACTGTAGACCGGATGTCTCGTTCCCAAGAAACGAGTTAGTCGAGTCCGACTAACCGCTTCCTCCGAGATCTGGATTCCTAGGTCACGATCCTGGGTGTAGATGAAGCCCGAGGTTATCCGATGGAGAGTAGGATGATCATAGAAGAAGTGTCAGAAGCTGGAGTAGACCTCACGATGAAACTTGGGCAGGATGAAGGGATGACTACTGGTTTGAAGGTGAAACTGAAAACCATCCGTTCCGACAGCGAGGCTGCTCTTGCTCCGGTTGGAAGATTCCCTGTTTACCTTGAATCTGTGCTTTCCCGTAAGGATGAAGCTACTCTGAGTATCTTGCTTGGGTGGCGACCCCCTGTTAGTCTTGCCCTTGCCTTTGCCTTGTCTACCGAAAAGGCGTTGACCGCTCCAGTCATCCGTGATGTCCTGTCATCATTGACGGTGGCATGGTAGTCGGAAATAGCTCTGTCTAGGAGGTGAAGTTGACGTCTGGGTCCTAAATCAACTTGCTGTAGCTGTAAGGGACCAGTTGGTATATGAAGTAACGCTATGATGGGTAAACATCATGCTCTGTACCATACCGGCTTATCTTGCTTGAAGTCCGACTGTCGGTGCCTTGGCACATTCCAAAAGTTCGTCTATGATGAAGTGTCGGCAGTAGCAGGCAGCTGTACCGCTGGGGGAAGATGACTGTGATCCGTAACAGCACTTGACTTCAAAGGAACTTGAAAGGATAAGTCTTGATCTGTAAGTCCGGGTCCAGATCCAGAATGCTAATCGGAAGTCCGGTCTCTGCTCTGGTAGTTCCGATAACTGTAAGGTGGTGTCCGATTCCAAAGATAAACTTGGAAGCTGACTCTCGGCTCTATAAAAGTCCGTAGTAGAAGTAGAAGACTCCCGCTTCAATGGTCGGGAATCTGTCTGTGTACAGCCGTGACCCGTGGTCCCGCTGTTGAGTAAGGCCGTGCTGGCCTAGTGGGGTCCAGGGCCGTGATGTCTCGGTGTTCCGGCGCTCTGTATAGGGACATGATGTGCCGGGGTGCTGTCGCTCTAGAAGTCCCGATGCTCTGTGTAGGGCCGTGACTTCTCGGAACCTCGATGTTCTGTGTAGGGTCGCGACTTCTCGGAGTCTCGATGCTCTGTGTAGGACCATGACTTCTCGGTGTCTCGATGTTCTGTGCTGGCCGTGAAGTCTCGGAGTTCCGGTGCTCTGTATAGGGCGCCTTCCAGGGTCCAGGTCTATGTCTCTGACCTCCTTGAAGATGATTGATGATCCCGATCTATGCACCGAACTGTAATGTTGTCCACTGCACTGTGATACGGCACTAGGCCGCGGTCTGGTTCGTGGACTTGTCTCTTCTCTCGACTTGCGAAAACTTGGATGAATGGGAGCTGACAACGTCTTCTCCAATGAAGCCAATCTTGACTTGACTTTAATCTTCAGAGAAAGCTGCGAAGACTTGGATGAACGGGAGCTGACGTCTTCTCCAATGAAGCCCAACTTGACTTGACTTTAATCTTCAGAGAAAGCTGCGAAGACTTGCTGACTATGTCTTCTCCGATGAAGCAAATCTTGACTTGACTTTAATCTTCAGAGAATTCTTTGGCCTTCGGGAATGCGGCTTGAATCCACCGCTGTACCGCCGAAAATCCGGCGTAGACGAATAAAGCTGAAATCCCGGCATCGTTGTGATGAACGGCTGTATTCCCGGGATCTTCATGCTGTAGTACGGGTCCGAGCTGTCTCCGGAACCGTGGTGTAGCGTTCTGGCTAAGTCCGTCCTAAGTAATCCGTACTGTGTAAGTCCGTGACTTCTATATGCGGCTTCACGGTGTTCTGGATAAGTCCGTTCCCAATAGGTCCGTGATCTGCTTGCGCCGGGGTACGACTTCGAACTCTGGATCTGTCCATGTTATGGCCCAGAAGGTTCACCAGTAGCCGGGTCTGTGCATCGGTATCGGAGTATCGTGCATCGGTATCAGAGTACCGTCGATCTGTATAGTCTTGAATTCTCTCGGTATCCCGGTAGTCCCTGTAGGCTCTTGGCTTGACGGGGTCTCAGAGTTCTGCATTGGGCCGTGATTCCTCGGAGCCATGGTCCCGTATGCTGATCTAAAGTCCGTGACTTCTTAGATGTGGACTCCCGGTGAGATGTAGACTCTCGGCGCACTGGATAAGTCCGTTCTTCATAGGTCCGTGTCGTTTCCTGTTCTGGGGTACGGCTCCGGACTGCAGTCCCGTCTCTGGAAGGAACCTCTCTCTCCGATGGTCGGGTCCGAGGTGCTCTGGAGTCGGAGTCCCGGCGCTCTATGTGAGGCCGTGACTTCTCGGGATCCCGGTGCTCCGTGTAGGTCCGTGGCTTATTGGAAGCTCGGTGTTCTGTATAAGGCCGTGACATCTCGGGATCTCGGTGCTCCGTGTAGGTCCGTGGCTAAACGGACTCTCGGTGTACTGTATAAGGCCGTGACATCTCGGAGCCGTGGTCCCGGTGTACTGTGCGGGGCCGAGCTGTGCTGGTGTCGAGGTCTCGTTCCGGCGATCGAATCCGTCTCTTAGACTTCTCTTGGTAGTCCCGGTCTGTGCTCCGGACTGTAGACTTGTCCACCGTTCCAGCCTGTAGCTCCAGGGTACGGCTCTTCGCCGGGTCCCGGCTCTTCACCGGGCCCCGGCTAGAAGACTTGTCTTTCTTGAGTTGCGGAGACTTGGATGAACGGGAACTGTTATCCGAGGTCTGCCCAGATCCGTGGTTGTAACGGCTCCGGTGTAGAGTCCGTGACAGCATCTTCTCCGGTGAACTTGCTGATAGGAAAACTTCGTTTACAGCCAAGTCGTTGAAGAGGGCCTGAGTAGCTTGCTTCTCAGCTGGACACCTTGCCAGGTCAGTGGCCGCTCTCCGGAGTTGACTGCGTCGGCCATAGGATAGCTATGCCAGCTCACGTCGTCCCAGTCTGCACATTCACGGCATGTCACTTGACTGTAACACACCTGTGCCCTGCACTTGAAACAAAGAAATGCAAGTCTTTAACTGGTTAAAACTGACGACATGATTCGTTTCTTTATTATTCTTTATAGTTTGGGTGACTACGTTAGTTCATAATGAACTCACGGGAGAAAAAAAATAACCCTAGGGTGCGTCTATAACAACCAAAAGTTACTGTTTACAGGAGCTCTTTCAAAACACGTCTTGCTACCAAGACTGCAAAGGAAAAAGAGGAAGGGCATGCGCGGAGAACACGCCACCTAGCGGACGATCGACGAGACGATCAGGAGATCTCCAAAATGGAGGAATATGGCAATACATTGATAGCAGGTTAAGATTTGAGACACAAATTTAATGTGTTATGATGTACGGACGCATCATATTTTGACTGCTTAGTCTGCAATCAACGCTCAGCAGGCGACAACCAAAGATTAGACCTATATTTGAGACAGTCGGTGTTTTGATGTATGTATATCAGAAGGCATGTAATGTAACGCTCACAAAAAGAAATCGTGACCGAATTTAGAGAAACTACAGTCCGCGACTGGACGACTCTTTCGATACCCGTGTTCCACGTGTCACAATGAACGTTAACATAAATAGAGCACTTTTCGGAGTTAAAGGTTTATGCCATTCCTAGATGTATATGCAATTTGCACATTTATTACATTGCATTCGGTATGGTATGTTTCTGGGTTGTGTTTTTTTCGTTCGTCTACTTTTTTTGTCCTACAGAACATTAGTTAATTCCACCTGTTAGTTCCGGCTGAATTGATTAAGTCCAATTCGCTTGTTGCAGTGCTGTTTGTCATTTATACATTTCAGGAGACCGACATCGAGTAATCTATTGCCCCATTTACCAGTCGTTCGTGTCTTCTTACATGCGTTACCTGACGGACGCTTTTCTTTTCAGAAAAAGAATGTACTCTTGCTGTACATTCGTGAAAAAGAATGTACACTTGCTGTACATTCGTGAAAAATAATGTACACTTTTAACAATAGTGTGACGTCACAACTAGCGTTTAATTAATGAGACAACTAAGAGAGTCATTCATAAACATCTATCTATCACTGTAACTCCTGTAGGAGTCAACAGCAATATATAATGTGACAACCATATCAGTTATCCACAAGCAGAAAATGGAATTGTGTCAAACTGCATAGGCCTTAGGCCATTGGAATATGAAAGTTTGTTTCTCAAGCTGGAGAGTGTTGAAATCTTCTTCATGAGGCATGAGGCTTTTTATTTTATTTTTTCCTTCTTTTGGTTTGGAGGAAATGCAATACCCGCAAGACTATCTTTTTATCACTGAAGTTTTCTTTATGTCTATGGACAATCTACATCTCTATAAAGTACATTATTATTTGTCATTCTTGGCCAGAGAAAACAGTTGAATATCACAGCAGTTCATTTTATTTTTGAGCAGTTGAAGACCCCGTAATACTAGATTCATCTAAACCTGCAATGGTAAAAAAATATAATTTGAAGAAAATTGTATGAAGAATTTATATTATATTTATACCTCAGGTCCAAATAACAGATGATCATGTAATAAAAGAAAATAACTTCTATTATTTGATAAAAGTATTTATAACATGAGCAGTGTGACTAACGTCACAGGACCTACGAAGTACAGTAGGCATTAGGACTCGAACGCGAACTGAACTCTTGGAAATCCCCACCCCCAGTTGAAATCCTGCCTATATTAAGATGGGCACCGCCCAAGTCAGAATCGCCAGTGATTTTCATCAAAAATCACCAGAAATTTTCATCAAAAGTAGGTCAGCTCAGAACTTGTTGGTAACAGTCTCCTAATGCGCCTTCATTCCAAAAATAAATAACAATCGCCGATTTAATTTTACAATTTTTTAATTAAAGGAAACAGATTGAATAATATAGGTTCAGTAGATTTCAAGCTTTACGTGTGAAAATACATTTACATCTCTTTAATGGTTTTCAGTGCCCTTGTCCAGGATCAAAACAACTTTTTGAATCACATTATTTTCCCAACAATACAACAAATTTTTATATATAGTACTATCATGGTAGAAAGGTAGCATTTATGTAGTTTACGGTAATTCAACTCAAGACCAACACCTTCTATGCACAAGATAATAATGATTTTATGTCATTCTCCTGAGCATAACCGGTACAAAGACGAATAAATAGCATCTCTACATCACGTTGTTATCTAGATATATGAGACAACGCATTTTGGGTATCGGCAATCTGATGAATGTACTATTCCGGTTTTCTTGTTTCACATTATATTCTATGGCGGTTGATCGGTGATTTTCTTCATTGATAAACGTTAAACCACCTCAGCTTCGTTGTGTGAATCGGAATTGCATTGCTGTGACACACCAACACACTCCGTGGCAGTGATTCTGTATCCCCTAATCAAGGAATCAAAATGGATCAAGATTTGAAATGACAAGAGAAATTTAGACATATTTTGTTTACACATGTAATTTTTTGTTCAAATTATATCCAAGTGTGATATATAGTCAATATTTAAGAGGTACAAAAAAAAACCCAAAGTATGTCCTCATATTTTCACATCCATGCCAAGAAATACTGCATTGAAAAGGGTCCATTTAGCCTACCCTGTTTTATCGCTCTAATCAGCAAATGGCGGGGTCATATTTCTGCTGTCAAAATTGTATTTCCCTCCAAAGTCTTAACCCTTGAATCCAAGTCACACACTCTCTGATGCAAAGTAATGATTGTCCTAACTATCCGATTAGCACATTATGAACATGTCTTTGGTCATAGTGTACATATCATAACTCACATCAATGTTTTCTGCTATATTATTTCAATGATATGGTTTAACAATTTAAGTTATGGAAACAGCGCTGATTGTTTGAGGGTATATGCAGTAGGCCTATGCTGTCGGGCAATTGTGGAATTGTCCCAGATGCACGTTAAGATTAACCTCAGTAATAGGGCCATGTGGCATACAGTGGAATGTGGATCAATGACAGGGTATTTTTAGCCGAACAGGACTCGGTGGTGGTAACTGATACTCATTAAACGCGATAAAACGCTGGAGCAAAACAGACCACAGTTTTCTTGGCATGATGATCAAAGTTACTTTATCTAGTTAAATTCTACCCAAAGAAAATAAATTAAGACCCTTTAAACAGCCGTCATGGCTTCGTTTCACCCTCAGTAAACTTTTATCATTGTTGCTCACACAGACTAATCTGAAGGATGATACCACATCTTTCTTTCTTCTGCTGGGTTATTGCACCAGGCTGACTTAATTGGTTGATGTAGGATACTTCATCATCAGTGGGTAATTTGACCTGAATTTGAAGCCTGATGTGGTCAATGATGAAATGTTTGGATGTGAAATAGGATACACGTTAAAGGCTACAGTTTACATATATCTATAACAATATACTGAAGTGTTAATTATAAATCTAATTTTAATCAGAATTATTTCAGATCAGAACTTGCTGGTAACAATGCACTAATGCACGTTCATGCCAAAAATAAAGGTTCTAATGTCAATGGTTCTCCTTATTTTGCCGACGAAAGGATTCGTATGGACTGACTGACTCATTACCGGACAATTTGCGATCTGTAGCCTACTTCGTAGGAATAAACTTTGGTTCACTCTGTTCCTAGAACAAATGATCTTGTTCTCATTGGAATCCAGAATATATTTTACAAACAGATGCAATAACCCTATTCTGCGTGGTTTGAATATATATAGTCTCTAATTACCTCCCCCGCCAGACCATGTGCTAATTTTGTAATGTGAATTTCCTGTTGCAAAATCTCAGCAAAATAGCTCAATACCCTACAGTATAAGAGTTCATTAAGGTATATCAGCTTCAAACAGTACTGTATTTAAGTATCTAACAGGTTGTTTAAAACTGTAAGTAGATGTTATTTTAAGTTCGAACAGAATTGACAAAAATACTGTTGTTGTTGTAATCATGAATCTGGTTGAATTTTCATTAATAAAATAGAAACATGCGGCCATATTTTGAAGCATGCAGCGGATTTGGAGAAAAAAGTTTCATATTTGAATGGCTTTACGTCGTGCCCACATTATCCAGACACATATTGGCGTGAATTTTTATTCCATCAGCTGGTACATATTGACCACACCATTGGTTCATATTAGTGTGCGCTCTCTAACGATGAGAAAGCGTGACCACGGGTTGCACCGGTACCCATGTCCCAGTCTGCCATTCTGGAACACCTCAGATGTATGTATTAATGACCGGTACCCGTGTCCCAGTCTGCCATTCTGGAATACTTGCCTTAGATATGTGTATTAATGATCGGTACCCATGTCCCAGTCTGCCATTCTGGAACACTTACCTCAGATATATGTATTAATGACCAGTACCCATGTCCCAGTCTGCCATTCTGGAACACTTACCTCAGATATATGTATTAATGACCAGTACCCATGTCCCAGTCTGCCATTCTGGAACACTTACCTCAGATATATGTATTAATGAATAATTTCTCTTCATTATTAGTCCAAGTTTGACAAGATCAGTTCCATCCTTCACCTATTATTGGCACTATTATTTCATTTTTTGGCTGATATTTCTTCAAGAGATTTTATGATAACAAGGATGATGGGCAGACAGACAAAAGGATGATGCTGATGACGACGATACCCCTTCAACCAAATATGGCTGAGGGGTAATGACTGTAACAGGAGTTTTCATAAATATATTATTGTAACACCCAAGGGAGGCAACCATGAAAGTCTATCACCGTAACATCAACACAAGTTGCTCATTCAATGATACAAGTCACCATAATCAATCACTGCAACACCCACACAAAATTCCCCATTCAATGATACGAGTCACCAAAATCTATCACTATAACACCCACACAAGTTCCTCATTCAATGATGAGTCCCCATAATCTATCACTGTAACACCCACACAAGTTCCGCATTCAATGATACGAGTCACCAAAATCTATCACTGTAACACCCACACAAGTTCCCCATTCAATGATACGAGTCACCATAATCTATCACTGTAACACCCACACAAGTTCCCCATTCAATGATATGAGTCACCGTAATCTATCACTGCAACACCCACACAAGTTCCTCATTCAATGATATGAGTCACGATAATCTATCACTGTAACACCCACACAAGTTCTGCATTCAATGATACAAGTCACCATAATCTATCACTGTAACACCCACACAAGTTCCCCATTCAATGATACGAGTCACCATAATCTATCGCTGTAACACCCACACAAGTTCCCCATTCAATGATACGAGTCACCATAATCTATCACTGTAACACCCACACAAGTTCCCCATTCAATGATACGAGTCACCATAATCTATCACTGTAACACCCACACAAGTTCTGCATTCAATGATTCCGCATTCAATGATACGAGTCACCATAATCTATCACTGTAACACCCACACAAGTTCCGCATTCAATGATACAAGTCACCATAATCTATCACTGTAACACCCACACAAGTTCTGCATTCAATGATACAAGTCACCATAATCTATCACTGTAACACCCACACAAGTTCCGCATTCAATGATACGATATCCAATGATACGAGTCACCATAATCTATCACTGTAACACCCACACAAGTTCCGCATTCAATGATACGAGTCACCATAATCTATCACTGTAACACCCACACAAGTTCCGCATTCAATGATACAAGTCACCATAATCTATCACTGTAACACACACACAAGTTCTGCATTCAATGATACAAGTCACCATAATCTATCACTGTAACACCCACACAAGTTCCGCATTCAATGATACGAGTATCTATCGCTGTAACACCCACACAAGTTCCCCATTCAATGATACGAGTCACCATAATCTATCACTGTAACACCCACACAAGTTCTGCATTCAATGATACGAGTCACCATAATCTATCACTGTAACACCCACACAAGTTCCGCATTCAATGATACGAGTCACCATAATCTATCACTGTACCACCCACACAAGTTCCGCATTCAATGATACAAGTCACCATAATCTATCACTGTAACACCCACACAAGTTCTGCATTCAATGATACAAGTCACCATAATCTATCACTGTAACACCCACACAAGTTCTGCATTCAATGATACGAGTCACCATAATCTATCACTGTAACACCCACACAAGTTCCCCATTCAATGATACAAGTCACCATAATCTATCACTGTAACACCCACACAAGTTCTGCATTCAATGATACGAGTCACCATAATCTATCACTGTAACACCCACACAAGTTCCCCATTCAATGATACAAGTCACCATAATCTATCACTGTAACACCCACACAAGTTCCGCATTCAATGATACGAGTCACCATAATCTATCACTGTAACACCCACACAAGTTCTGCATTCAATGATACGAGTCGCCATAATCTATCACTGTAACACCCACACAAGTTCTGCATTCAATGATACAAGTCACCATAATCTATCATTGTAACACCCACACAAGTTCCGCATTCAATGATACAAGTCACCATAATCTATCACTGTAACACCCACACAAGTTCTGCATTCAATTATACAAGTCACCATAATCTATCACTGTAACACCCACACAAGTTCTGCATTCAATTATACAAGTCACCATAATCTATCACTGTAACACCCACACAAGTTCTGCATTCAATTATACAAGTCACCATAATCTATCACTGTAACACCCACACAAGTTCTGCAAATCCACCATACAAGTCACCATAATCTATCACTGTAACACCCACACAAGTTCTGCATTCAATGATACGAGTCACCATAATCTATCACTGTAACACCCACACAAGTTCTGCATTCAATGATACAAGTCACCATAATCTATCACTGTAACACCCACACAAGTTCCGCATTCAATGATACAAGTCACCATAATCTATCACTGTAACACCCACACAAGTTCTGCATTCAATTATACAAGTCACCATAATCTATCACTGTAACACCCACACAAGTTCTGCATTCAATGATACGAGTCATCATAATCTATCACTGTAATACCCACACAAGTTCCCCATTCAATGATACAAGTCACCATAATCCATCACTGTAACACCCACACAAGTTCTGCATTCAATGATACGAGTCACCATAATCTATCACTGTAACACCCACACAAGTTCTGCATTCAATGATACAAGTCACCATAATCTATCACTGTAACACCCACACAAGTTCTGCATTCAATGATACAAGTCACCATAATCTATCACTGTAACACCCACACAAGTTCCGCATTCAATGATACGAGTCACCATAATCTATCGCTGTAACACCCACACAAGTTCCCCATTCAATGATACGAGTCACCATAATCTATCACTGTAACACCCACACAAGTTCTGCATTCAATGATACAAGTCACCATAATCTATCACTGTAACACCCACACAAGTTCTGCATTCAATGATACAAGTCACCATAATCTATCACTGTAACACCCACACAAGTTCTGCATTCAATGATACAAGTCACCATAATCTATCACTGTAACACCCACACAAGTTCTGCATTCAATTATACAAGTCACCATAATCTATCACTGTAACACCCACACAAGTTCTGCATTCAATTATACAAGTCACCATAATCTATCACTGTAACACCCACACAAGTTCTGCATTCAATTATACAAGTCACCATAATCTATCACTGTAACACCCACACAAGTTCCGCATTCAATGATACAAGTCACCATAATCTATCACTGTAACACCCACACAAGTTCTGCATTCAATTATACAAGTCACCATAATCTATCACTGTAACACCCACACAAGTTCTGCATTCAATGATACGAGTCACCATAATCTATCACTGTAATACCCACACAAGTTCCCCATTCAATGATACAAGTCACCATAATCTATCACTGTAACACCCACACAAGTTCTGCATTCAATGATACGAGTCACCATAATCTATCACTGTAACACCCACACAAGTTCTGCATTCAATGATACAAGTCACCATAATCTATCACTGTAACACCCACACAAGTTCCGCATTCAATGATACAAGTCACCATAATCTATCACTGTAACACCCACACAAGTTCTGCATTCAATGATACAAGTCACCATAATCTATCACTGTAACACCCACACAAGTTCTGCATTCAATGATACGAGTCACCATAATCTATCACTGTAACACCCACACAAGTTCCCCATTCAATGATACAAGTCACCATAATCTATCACTGTAACACCCACACAAGTTCCGCATTCAATGATACGAGTCACCATAATCTATCACTGTAACACCCACACAAGTTCCCCATTCAATGATACGAGTCACCATAATCTATCACTGTAACACCCACACAAGTTCCGCATTCAATGATACAAGTCACCATAACCTATCACTAACACCCACACAAGTTCCGCATTCAATGATACAAGTCACCAAAATCTATCACTGTAACACCCACACAAGTTCCGCATTCAATGATACAAGTCACCATAATCTATCACTGTAACACCCACACAAGTTCTGCATTCAATGATACGAGTCACCATAATCTATCACTGTAACACCCACACAAGTTCCCCATTCAATGATACAAGTCACCATAATCTATCACTGTAACACCCACACAAGTTCCGCATTCAATGATACAAGTCACCATAATCTATCACTGTAACACCCACACAAGTTCTGCATTCAATGATACAAGTCACCATAATCTATCACTGTAACACCCACACAAGTTCCCCATTCAATGATACGAGTCACCATAATCTATCACTGTAACACCCACACAAGTTCCCCATTCAATGATACAAGTCACCATAATCTATCAGTGTAATACCCACACAAGTTCTGCATTCAATGATACGAGTCACCATAATCTATCACTGTAATACCCACACAAGTTCCCCATTCAATGATACAAGTCACCATAATCTATCACTGTAACACCCACACAAGTTCTGCATTCAATGATACGAGTCACCATAATCTATCACTGTAACACCCACACAAGTTCTGCATTCAATGATACAAGTCACCATAATCTATCACTGTAACACCCACACAAGTTCCGCATTCAATGATACGAGTCACCATAATCTATCGCTGTAACACCCACACAAGTTCCCCATTCAATGATACGAGTCACCATAATCTATCACTGTAACACCCACACAAGTTCTGCATTCAATGATACAAGTCACCATAATCTATCACTGTAACACCCACACAAGTTCCGCATTCAATGATACGAGTCACCATAATCTATCACTGTAACACCCACACAAGTTCCGCATTCAATGATACAAGTCACCATAATCTATCACTGTAACACCCACACAAGTTCCCCATTCAATGATACAAGTCACCATAATCTATCAGTGTAATACCCACACAAGTTCTGCATTCAATGATACGAGTCACCATAATCTATCACTGTAATACCCACACAAGTTCCCCATTCAATGATACAAGTCACCATAATCTATCACTGTAACACCCACACAAGTTCTGCATTCAATGATACGAGTCACCATAATCTATCACTGTAACACCCACACAAGTTCTGCATTCAATGATACAAGTCACCATAATCTATCACTGTAACACCCACACAAGTTCCGCATTCAATGATACAAGTCACCATAATCTATCACTGTAACACCCACACAAGTTCTGCATTCAATGATACAAGTCACCATAATCTATCACTGTAACACCCACACAAGTTCTGCATTCAATGATACGAGTCACCATAATCTATCACTGTAACACCCACACAAGTTCCCCATTCAATGATACAAGTCACCATAATCTATCACTGTAACACCCACACAAGTTCCGCATTCAATGATACGAGTCACCATAATCTATCGCTGTAACACCCACACAAGTTCTGCATTCAATGATACAAGTCACCATAATCTATCACTGTAACACCCACACAAGTTCTGCATTCAATGATACAAGTCACCATAATCTATCAGTGTAATACCCACACAAGTTCTGCATTCAATGATACAAGTCACCATAATCTATCACTGTAACACCCACACAAGTTCCGCATTCAATGATACGAGTCACCATAATCTATCACTGTAACACCCACACAAGTTCTGCATTCAATGATACAAGTCACCATAATCTATCACTGTAACACCCACACAAGTTCCCCATCCAATGATACGAGTCACCATAATCTATCGCTGTAACACCCACACAAGTTCCCCATTCAATGATACGAGTCACCATAATCTATCGCTGTAACACCAACACAAGTTCCCCATCCAATGATACGAGTCACCATAATCTATCACTGTAACACCCACACAAGTTCCGCATTCAATGATACGAGTCACCATAATCTATCACTGTACCACCCACACAAGTTCCGCATTCAATGATACAAGTCACCATAATCTATCACTGTAACACACACACAAGTTCTGCATTCAATGATACAAGTCACCATAATCTATCACTGTAACACCCACACAAGTTCCCCATTCAATGATACGAGTCACCATAATCTATCGCTGTAACACCAACACAAGTTCCCCATCCAATGATACGAGTCACCATAATCTATCACTGTAACACCCACACAAGTTCCGCATTCAATGATACGAGTCACCATAATCTATCACTGTACCACCCACACAAGTTCCGCATTCAATGATACAAGTCACCATAATCTATCACTGTAACACACACACAAGTTCTGCATTCAATGATACAAGTCACCATAATCTATCACTGTAACACCCACACAAGTTCCGCATTCAATGATACGAGTCACCAAAATCTATCGCTGTAACACCCACACAAGTTCCCCATTCAATGATACGAGTCACCATAATCTATCACTGTAACACCCACACAAGTTCAGCATTCAATGATACGAGTCACCATAATCTATCACTGTAACACCCACACAAGTTCCGCATTCAATGATACGAGTCACCATAATCTATCACTGTACCACCCACACAAGTTCCGCATTCAATGATACAAGTCACCATAATCTATCACTGTAACACCCACACAAGTTCTGCATTCAATGATACGAGTCACCATAATCTATCACTGTAACACCCACACAAGTTCTGCATTCAATGATACAAGTCACCATAATCTATCACTGTAACACCCACACAAGTTCCGCATTCAATGATACAAGTCACCATAATCTATCACTGTAACACCCACACAAGTTCTGCATTCAATTATACAAGTCACCATAATCTATCACTGTAACACCCACACAAGTTCTGCATTCAATGATACGAGTCACCATAATCTATCACTGTAATACCCACACAAGTTCCCCATTCAATGATACAAGTCACCATAATCTATCACTGTAACACCCACACAAGTTCTGCATTCAATGATACGAGTCACCATAATCTATCACTGTAACACCCACACAAGTTCCCCATTCAATGATACGAGTCACCATAATCTATCACTGTAACACCCACACAAGTTCCCCATTCAATGATACAAGTCACCATAATCTATCAGTGTAATACCCACACAAGTTCTGCATTCAATGATACGAGTCACCATAATCTATCACTGTAATACCCACACAAGTTCCCCATTCAATGATACAAGTCACCATAATCTATCACTGTAACACCCACACAAGTTCTGCATTCAATGATACGAGTCACCATAATCTATCACTGTAACACCCACACAAGTTCCCCATTCAATGATACGAGTCACCATAATCTATCACTGTAACACACACACAAGTTCTGCATTCAATGATACAAGTCACCATAATCTATCACTGTAACACCCACACAAGTTCCGCATTCAATGATACGAGTCACCATAATCTATCACTGTAACACCCACACAAGTTCTGCATTCAATGATACGAGTCACCATAATCTATCACTGTAACACCCACACAAGTTCCGCATTCAATGATACAAGTCACCATAATCTATCACTGTAACACCCACACAAGTTCCCCATTCAATGATACGAGTCACCATAATCTATCACTGTAACACCCACACAAGTTCTGCATTCAATGATATTTTGCAGTCACCATAATCTATCACTGTAACACCCACACAAGTTCGCATTCAATGATACGAGTCACCATAATCTATCACCGTAACATCAACACAAGTTGCTCATTCAATGATACGAGTCACCATAATCTATCACTGTAACACCCACACAAGTTCCCCATTCAATGATACGAGTCACCATAATCTATCAGTGTAACACCTACACAAGTTCCCGATTCAATGATGAGTCCCCATAATCTATCACTGTAACACCCACACAAGTTCCGCATTCAATGATACGAGTCACCAAAATCTATCACTGTAACACCCACACAAGTTCCCCATTCAATGATATGAGTCACCGTAATCTATCACTGCAACACCCACACAAGTTCCTCATTCAATGATATGAGTCACGATAATCTATCACTGTAACACCCACACAAGTTCTGCATTCAATGATACAAGTCACCATAATCTATCACTGTAACACCCACACAAGTTCCCCATCCAATGATACGAGTCACCATAATCTATCGCTGTAACACCCACACAAGTTCCCCATTCAATGATACGAGTCACCATAATCTATCGCTGTAACACCAACACAAGTTCCCCATCCAATGATACGAGTCACCATAATCTATCACTGTAACACCCACACAAGTTCCGCATTCAATGATACGAGTCACCATAATCTATCACTGTAACACCCACACAAGTTCTGCATTCAATGATACAAGTCACCATAATCTATCACTGTAACACCCACACAAGTTCTGCATTCAATGATACAAGTCACCATAATCTATCACTGTAACACCCACACAAGTTCTGCATTCAATGATACAAGTCACCATAATCTATCACTGTAACACCCACACAAGTTCTGCATTCAATGATACAAGTCACCATAATCTATCAGTGTAATACCCACACAAGTTCTGCATTCAATGATACAAGTCACCATAATCTATCACTGTAACACCCACACAAGTTCCGCATTCAATGATACGAGTCACCATAATCTATCACTGTAACACCCACACAAGTTCTGCATTCAATGATACAAGTCACCATAATCTATCACTGTAACACCCACACAAGTTCTGCATTCAATGATACAAGTCACCATAATCTATCAATGTAATACCCACACAAGTTCCGCATTCAATGATATGATTCACCATAATCTATCATTGCAACATCAATGAATCATCCATAACAATCTATCACTGTATAAAACTAATTTCACTCACTCTTTGTGAAGAATGTTGTCATAATTTGTTTGAAAGGTTCCAGATGTTGATCATTGGAACTGTTGATAATCCTTTCTGATCTGCGCTCACAACCTAAAAATATCAGAGACATTGAGAAATTACACACTGTAAACAATGGAGGAATTACACATAGTAAACAATGGAGAGAAAGCAATAATTCCCCCAATATTCCAGGGTATAAAATGGTATGAATTTCTATAATAATGTCAGATTTTTGTGTTTAATATTCATAATTCTGAATCAGCCAATCAAATGTATAAAGTCTGGATATAATTCAATGGCGTGTGGCAGTATTGCAATTAATATCTAGTTTCTGTGGCAAACTTACTGATGTATTCATGTCAATCAAATATTTCAATCTGATTAATCTGGTGACATTTCAGGTAAAAGAATGGATTATGTGTATATCTACCTTCCAAATCCTTTTTTATTTTGTTGAGATCAGCTTCGAGATCTTCAAACTTGACAAGAGCGGCATATCGGATGTCACTGGGGTCAGGGAGTGGCAGTTTGGCCTTGTCTGTACCCGCGCTTTCCTTCTCAAAGGTGACCACATACTTTGTGACTAGATATTGTAACAAACTCACTCTGTTATCCTACAATGTATAAACAATTCACAACAGGGATTTAGTCCTGTATCCAGTTACATGTTACATGTACAACACAAAATTGGCACCGCAATGGCGAGGGCATTACATTGTTAAATGGAGAGAGAGAGAGAGAGAGAGAGAATTAAGCTTTAATGTCGCGTTCAGCAATATTTCAGCTATATAGCGACGATCAAACAAAATTCTAAGTATTCTAAGAAAAACAAGTCAACAACCCAGCAATCCAGAAGTAATCAAGACAACACACCAAAAGACATGCACATACATTAAAACTTGTACAACAAACCGACATAAAATGAAAGATAGTCCTTGTTCACCATGACAAAACACAACAACATTGGTGGGCTTGATAATTTTTTATTATAAAATTATCTCTTAAAACTACAATTGAAACACTACATCATGCTTGCGGCGCGCACATGTGTAAGCATAAAATACAGAACTACAAACAAGTAATGAATGTTTCACAGACAAGATGGCCTCTTTTAACCCTTGTAAGTCCCTGCAGCATGCATGTACCCCCGAAAGCAGGACGTCAGCAGCAAGTGCCCCTATGGGCTGTGTTTTACGTAGACAACTTTTGTCCACCCCACATAATACAACAGCCAATTGATAGGGCTGAAAATACGCCCACAATTGACTAGATTTATACTTGCAATCTCAAATGGGGAAGTCAATTAAAGCTCGTGTGAAACACGGGCGAAGAGCATTTCCCCAGATAATTGTATAATACATGATTTGGTACTCACAGGGCTTTAGATCTCCCCAATTTGGGCATACCCCTTATTAGGTGTGGCAATTGTTTTTAGGATGGGTCAGAGGGTCGAGCACATACCCCTGGGGGATGAGCAATCAGGAATCATCCCAGGTAGTAGTGCAGCTGCCTCTGAGAAGGGATTTCTTTACCAATGGGCGAAATTTATTTATTTTGTGTTTCATGGGCCCACCGACATTAAAAAATCGAATAAAAATAAAATTTCAAATTGTCACTTTTATTTTTCCTACGGAAGTTTGAACATAAAGATTTTAACCCCCTTTTCATTCCTGATTATATGAATTAGGCTGTTTTCTATCTGAAACAATGCCGACAAATAAAAATGCCAAACAACAAAAATAACTACCTTTCGCGATAGTTTTTCCCTAGAAATCAGTGAATTGTTGTAGTTGTAAAATGCTACTAAATAGTACTCAAGCAATAACGACATTCAATGTAAAACGGGAACCTTCACTGGCTGTGTGATCTATCACTCTCTCATGGTACCCATATTCTGACAGTGATGCAGTACATTGTATGTCAGAGCTTGGAAATGGTGGGTGTTTCAACAACTCAGCCGATACAGCATGGTTTTAAGTTACTGTTGAAGCATGAGGCTGTTGCAACAAATGCAAATTCGCTAGATTGATCTGGAAGACAACCACAGCCACAACAATGATGATGACAATGTTAAACTTGAAGTGCATGATGGCACTTTACATACAGTTTTTGACCTTGAGAAAATAGGTCAACATCAGTCATATTCATAGAGTTCAGGTTCATCATCAGTTGCTTATGTCGTATCAATTTAGAAAGCCTAGCTATAGTTCATGTTATATCATATTATACAGTATATACTCTTTGAAAAAATAGGTTCAGTCAACTGGAATAGGCTTCTAGTCAGTCACCAACTGCACAAGTATTATGAATTTGGAGAGTCTATCTTCACTCCTTTAAAAATTATTGCTAATGCTAAATTTGACCTTGATATTACAGGTGAAGGTCAGTCATTTTCATTTGGCTTCTGATCCGTCACCGGCTGCATATGTGGAATGACAAGAAAGATGAACAGACAGAGAAACGGACAGACAGATGACATGGACAATTCAGTTCCATTTGGGGCATCATTACATATCTTCAAAGTATAAATATTCTGTCAAAATGCATCAAAACACACCATTTTACATAAAAATAACTTAGCGTCTGTTGACTTGTAGCGTATGTAAGCATACGGAGATAGGATAAAGTCTGTTCGAAATTTTGTTCGAAATTTTAAACCAACATGGTTAAACGGAACCACAAACGTCAAAAAAGACTCTGTTGTTACATACGTGAACAGCGAACCCCATAAAAGAGCCCAGACATTAGCAAGAGATGCTATCCTAAGAGAAAAAGGTCAGTCGCCGGTCGCATCTACACTACAATGATAGGTCAGGCATTAAATAAAATTATTCAACATCAGTTTACAATCAAATGGACAGTCATTTGTTATTAACTTAAAAATTGAAACAGCTACTAGTCAGTGAATGATACAATTGTGAATTGTTAATTCGACATTGTAAAAGCATTTATGAGATTGAGAAATACATTATCATGTCATCTGAAATTGATTTATGTAAGTTATTGTTCCGTTATAGTTTCTTCCTGATTATGCACCATGACCCATTATCAGGTTGAGGACAACCTTCCAACCATTAAACATGTTGTTCAATAATGTTCACTTGCAGACAGTCTCTAATAACTAATAAGGGCTGTCAATCTGTACATACATATTAACAAGAGATGGTTCAAATTATAATTTATTTTCCTGTGGAATTGGATAGATAAAATGCATAAGAAAATTAACAAATGAATGATCCTTACTGTATGCTGTTAAATTAACTGTTTTCATCTGAATTTGCACAGGTTGAAAACAATAGCTATCCAATTATAAAAATAGCAGGTGATGTTCAATTTGACCTGCGATTTTTCTCTGAAGAAAAAAAAATAGGTCATCAAAAGTTTTCTATTTTGGACCCTGCCACTGGAGACTAAATAACTGTCAATGGGATTATGAGCCATACCAATGAACAGGATCAAATTACTCTATCAGTATTGTAGAGAGAAGTGGCACTGATTCAGGAAAGGAAGTGTTTACTTTGTTGACTCAAGAAGTCTACTAGTCCACTTATGTGAAGTGCATTATGCAACGAGTCAAGCACTACACAGAATGGTCAACATACAGGCATACAATGTCATCATATTTTGCCTGCAAGGTAAAAGGGGAAGATCAGTGTTACATGTACAGTATGTCTATTTGACCAAAATGCCCTGAATACAAGTTCACTCGAATCCTCGAATACTGAAGGCAGCATATTTTCCCTGACTGCATTTTAGCTATGTGTGTGAGCAGGGGCTGATGTAGCCTAGATTTAGAATGTTAATGAAATTAGGAATTGTAAAAAAGAATGTATAATGAGATATAAATTAAGCACTACATTGATGGGCTGCAAATCCGTATGGGAGGTGGCCCTTCAATTTCAACCAAAAAAACAAAAAACAACACCTTTCAGTCCTTTGAAATCCTTTGTCTGTCAGACAACAAACTTCATAAAATGCCAATAAATTGCGCTATATAAGTTTACTGTCTATAGTGCCACCCAATGATGAACAATATCACGAAACTACACGATGAAGCCAAATCCTCAGATGTGGCCTGGGGAATGTAGATATTGGACTGAAGTCATAAGAATTTCGCATATTACAAAAAAATGGCCATTTGGCTTACAAGGGATGTGAATTATAACACTGGGAATGTTATATTCATGTTCCGCAAACTAGAATTACTTTTCCTTGATTCAAAGAAGTCAATTTCCATTTTTGTGAAAAAAATCTTATTTTGAGATGCAAAAACGTGCCTCTATGATTTCGCCAACACCACCAAAATCTTGTCAGTTCTTTGCCTATCTTGCAAGATCATTATACTCAAATTTCATGGAAATCAAACATGTTGTTTAGAAGATATGATGTTACACATGTTTACCTGCATTCATGTCTATTGCACCACCTAGTGACGAATAAATACCACAAAAAGCAAGCAGGTGAAATCTAAAGCCCTAGGGAGATGGCACATAAAAGTTCAATGGAAAAAACTTTAATCATAATAATGGTTATGAAGGTTTTGACATGAAGTCAGATAATTGAGATTTTTCAATAAAATAGCAATTTGGTTCGCACCAAAAGAAAATTATCATGTCGGCATTCCTACATTTATGCTTGGCAACATAGAATAGAACAATTTTTAAATATTTCTCCAAGCGAATGGTAACCCATTGTAATAAAATTTCAAAGAAATCAAACAAGTCGTTCAGACGAAATCGTCACAGAAAGATTTACCTATGCCCTGATTACAACGCCACCTAGTGGTGAGCAGCGGCTAACAAAACACAACCAGACAAATTTCCCAGGCCTAAGGAGATAGCACACAAAGTTTGCCCCGAAAATATTTAACGGTTTCAGAGATATTCACGTTTAAAGTCGCGGCGGCGGCGGATCCGTTTCTCATGAAAACATAAGAGCATCCACTTTGTGGAAATGCTCTAATTACAGACTCGCAGATTTATGCCTCCAAGATTATTAAGGTACTAATACTCGAGGTCTGATCATTGTCCATATTCTAGAACTGAAATTATAGAACGATTTCAAACGATTTCCTGATTTTTAGAGCAAAGTGACCTCCTTGAATCTTTTGACCTCAAATGAAAAGGGTTCCTCTTAGCCCCATGGGCATGATGTGCCAGGCATACCTAAAGTTTGGTACCAATCCATAACCTGGAAATGGTATCACACGGACACCAAATGTTAACGGATGGACAGAACTGGATATCACATTCGATGACCTCATCTACAGACGAGTGTACAAAAAGAGCAACTGTACAGTCCTGAGGTCAGTGATCAATATGTTTCAGAGATGGATATATTAATTTTAAATACTGTGACGTTGGGCACAATAGGTCAGTACTTCACAAATGACTGACAGGAAGGAGATGACATCTTACCTTACTTTTCACATCTCTTAATTTAGCCAGAATTTCCAATCCAAACCCATCAGCCTGTCCTCTCTGACCATTACCTGAGGGAAGAAAATCACAAATTCAAAAGTAGCAAAGATTGTCTAGCAAAGGTAAGTCCAGACAAACACTGCTTGATTATACATGGTCATTACAACTCAATCATGCTATATCAACATTGGAACAGCTTGATTATACATGATCATTACAGCTCAATCATGCTATATCAACATTGGAACAGCTTGATTATACATGATCATTACAACTCAATCATGCTATATCAACATTGGAACAAATTGATTATAAAGTCATGATGATTACAGCTCAATCGTGATATATCAACATTGGAACAAATTGATTATAAAGTCATGATCATTACAGCTCAATCATGCTATATCAACATTGGAATAGCTTGATTACACATGATCATTACAGCTCAATCATGCTATATCAACATTGGAACAGCTTGATTATACATGATCATTACAGCTCAATCATGCTATATCAACATTGGAACAGCTTGATTATACATGATCATTACAGCTCAATCATGCTATATCAAAATTGGAACAGCTTGATTATACATGCTCATTACAGCTCAATCATGCTATATCAACATTGGAACAGCTTGATTATACATGATCATTACAGCTCAATCATGCTATATCAACATTGGAACAGCTTGATTATACATGATCATTACAGCTCAATCATGCTATATCAAAATTGGAACAGCTTGATTATACATGATCATTACAGCTCAATCATGCTATATCAACATTGGGACAGCTTGATTATACATGATCATTACAGCTCAATCATGCTATATCAACATTGGAACAGCTTGATTATACATGATCATTACAGCTCAATCATGCTATATCAACATTAGAACAGCTTGATTATACATGATCATTACAGCTCAATCATGCTATATCAAAATTAGAACAGCTTGATTATACATGATCATTACAGCTCAATCATGCTATATCAACATTGGAACAGCTTGGTTATACATGATCATTACAGCTCAATAATGCTATATCAACATTAGAACAGCTTGATTATACATGATCATTACAACTCAATCATGCTATATCAACATTAGAACAGCTTGATTATACATGATCATTACAACTCAATCATGCTATATCAACATTGGAACAGCTTGATTATACATGATCATTACAACTCAATCATGCTATATCAACATTGGAACTGCTTGATTGTAAAGTCAAAGAGTTCAGCTTTTTTTTAAACTATGAACTATTCCTTTCTCACAAAAGAGAGAAGAAACAGTGGACAACTCTGATCATATCACCATTGGTGTTCAGATTCAAACTTCCAAAGCCAGTATACATAATCTTTAGATCTATTTGCAATGATAATGTTTGGGATCATGCACAGTTCACAATGGTATCATCAGCATGCTTCCAAAATATTCTCAAATCATTTGAGTGGGTTTTCTGATTTTCTTACTCATCTGTTACTGCTACGAAGATTCCATCTTAACATGTCTTACCTCCATTCATGTAATTGCCCATAGCCAGAATTAGGCCCAGTATGTTCTTTACTTCAGTACTCATTAACAAAGCCTGGAAGAAATAATAAAATAAATTATTTTGCAATTTAACATTCATATGTCATTATATGTGAGAAATCTTGTGCCTGACAATGGGAACCAGATTAAGCCAGTCATTCACACCTGTCTAGCTTCATCTCCGATGGGGGTAGCACTCAAAAGTTCATCTGTTTTGCAATTTCCAATCATTCTTTATTTCCTTTGATTTGAAAAACTGAAAAAAAACTGAAGATCCAAAATTTAGCATGCTCAGCTGCATAATTTACAAAGGATCAGATAGCAAAATTTATTTCATTTACATTTAGAGCTCTGCAGTGTTCGGGTCTCTGCCAATCTGTTATCTCCCTCAATAAAATTAGGCGATTTTGCAGGAGTCAATGAGACCAAGTATGTTTTCCCTGGATATATATATTGATAGACACATGGAAAAATTCTGAAATTATAGTAGGTCTTAGGGCTGTTCCATTAAAAAAATATATACCCCCGCAGAAAGAAAATTATCTATCCCACAGCCACCAAGAAATTCAATTTCTTATACACTCACCCATAACAGAAGAATAAGTGTAACCGTGGCACTTGTGTAAGTTTATGACATATTCAAGGAAACATTGTGAATAACAAAACGTAGTGAAGTTTTTCCCCAACAGTTCACTCGTATTCTATCTCTCGGATTTAAAGGCAGATTTCTACAGTAGGAGAGAAATTTTCGCTGCCTCTTTTGACGTCAGAGATGACGTTGCAGCAATGCAGAGAATGGAACAGTTTTGTTACAATGTTGCGTTGTGACGTGGTTTATCGTTCGATAATAGCGTCACAAGTTCCGACATGCTTGTGGCGCTGTGCACTATAATAACATCAATAACACTGAAATTGTTAAAAATTAAAGTCGTAAAACAAGAAAAAAGTTATAAATTCTATAATTTGGAAGATTATCTTGGATTTGACGTAAACTTGCAAAAGTACCACAGTTACACTTTAAGACCCACCAATAGAAATGTTTGTTTCCCTTTTCTACCCACCTGCTATATTTATTTAAAAGGCCTGGGTACCAATGAAGAGATGTAATTTCTGTTTTTACTTGAATATTTGTACAAGATTGCCAACAGCCACATGGTGATCACATCATGCTTAGTTGTGGCAAGAACAGGAGAGTAACCCCAAGGTCAGGTAACTCCAGTCAACTACACATCTGTGTAGTTTTGTGTGCAACCCGTTGAAGAAAACGGAGACTCTCAGACATGTTTCCAAGTAAAAAAGATAAATGGAGATTCATGGCACAGGCACATCATTTTGCTCCGATTCCACGATGTGACAACACAAAAAGTTTAAAATTACCAAACGGCCAAATTGGCTGTTCGGCAATTTTAAACTGTTGCTGTGTAGTTCAAAATGCAAATTAATTATGGTTGCAGAAATTTAGGTAACAACCCATGAAAGCAATTACTGATATTCAATTGAGACACTCAGAGAAGTGATTTATTTTTCAACAAAGCCACCCAGAGAAGTAATTTTCTATCCTGCTCAAACACACATATACTTTTGATTATTTTCCCTTTTGTAGGAGATACAGATGTTTAAATCAAACAATTCTTAGGAACACGATTCTTCAAGACATACCTAAATATAAGATTTTAATTACACATGTTTTTACTTGTACAGCCAAATTGTTCATCTTGCCTTCTAAACCCAGCTTAGCAATGAACACCTGGCTGGGTCAGTGAATGAAAAATAATGGCAGCTGATTGGTCAGAATAAGACAGGTGACACCTGTGACAGTTTTAATTTATCATAGAAAGAATATTTGAATGATCTCACCTCGCATGTCATCTTGAGATTGTTTAACTTATTTTCCAGGCCTGACATGTTCTCCTGGAATGTGGACTGGAAGATGAAGCAGTAGATACGATCTGCATAGTCTGGAATTTGTGACAGGTCATGGAGAAATCTGAAACCAAACAGACATGACAGATGAAACAGTAGATATGATCTGCATTGTCTGGGATCTTTCACAGAGGAACCTCCATAGTCTGATATCTGTGACAATCTGAAACCAAACACATGAAATAACATGTGGCTGTCGCCATCGGGACCCCTCGGGCCGGGCCCAGAGCAATTGTGGAAATAATGTTTCTGACGCCAACAACTCACATATTTGGGGTGGGCATAATTTTACCTGTATGATATAGATCGTAGACAGACAAAACAATATAGCAATAGAGCAGTGATTACCTATAGTAGATGTAGTCGAACGATTACTGTCTATTCACAGCAATCCACACAGGTTTGTGTGAACTCCTGAAAAACACATCCCATGGCACCGACTTTCAATAGGCTTCTGGTACTGGTTGTATTAAACAACTGTATGAAGTTTCATTGTTGTGAGTGAAGGACTTTTGAGATAATGTGTTTACAAGGATATGGACCAACAGACATGTATAAAGGGGCATAACTCCTGAAAAACACATCCGATTACACCGACTTTGAATAGGCTTCTGGTACTAGCTGCATTAAACAACTGTATGAAGTTTCATGGTTGTGAGTGAAGGACTTTTTGAGATAATGTGTTTACAAGGATAAAAACAGACAGACATGTATAAAGGGGCATAACTCCTGAAAAACACATCCAATGGCATCGACTTTCAATAGGCTTCTGGTACTGGTTGTATTAAACAACTGTATGAAGTTTCGTTGTTGTGAGTGAAGGACTTTTTGAGATAATGTGTTTACAAGGATATGGACCAACAGACATGTATAAAGGGGCATAACTCCTGAAAAACACATCCGATTACACCGACTTTGAATAGGCTTCTGGTACTAGCTGCATTAAACAACTGTATGAAGTTTCATTGTTGTGAGTGAAGGACTTTTTGAGATAATGTGTTTACAAGGATAAAAACAGCCAAACATGTATAAAGGGGCATAACTCCTGAAAAACACATCCAATGGCACCGACTTTCAATAGGCTTCTGGTACTGGCTGTATTAAACAACTGTATGAAGTTTCATTGTTGTAAGTGAAGGACTTTTTGAGATAATGTGTTTACAAGGATATGATGGACAGACGGACGGACGGACAGACGGACGGACAGACAGACGGACAGACGACGGAGGCAACGACAATACCGCTCGGGCAGAATCTGCCCGAGGGGTAATATATACGATCTGCATACTCGGTGATCTGTGATTGGTCTGTAGTAAGAATAGGTTTTCTCACATTTCAGTGATAGAATATCAGACTATTAACGAACATTAGGCCAGTGTAGCAGGGGAGACAATTGCTTTAATATTACAAGAGTTGTCTCCTCTCTCTCTCTCCCCTTGGTAGAGGGCGCTGATTGCCCTCTAGCCAATGAGAGTAACTCGCGGGCTTGCAAGAGAAACCAGAGAACGACTTGACCTGGACTGCAAGAGACTGACAAGACGTGACAGACGATTCTCTCAGGGTTTTAACCGGCAGGTAAGGCTGTCTTCTATACTGGCTAATATCTAGATAGCGGAAGGTACTACAAATTGGCGTCAGAAGTTAAAATATCAAGCGTAGAATTGTGATTATTTTTCGACAATTTTTCGCTCGATAGTGAACTGAGTGCAGTGCCAAGTCCGGCGGCCATCTTTGGATTTTTGAAAATTGGGGTGTGAAAATCTTCATTTCCGAGTCCTGACAAACTTGTTGGCTTTCAGTTACGATTGGGTCGATATAAACTGGAAGTGAGTTACTTTATGAAAGGGGTTTTGTGAAAATTAGAGCTTCCAGCGAAGTTCTGAAATATTTTTTTTTCTCTTGTCGCCATGGTCACGTTTTTTCGCGATGGCGGATTTTCCAAATGAAATTGATTTGGCTTTCATTGGTTGTGAACTAGAGATTATACAGCAATAGTTCTGAAGCTCTGTGCAATATATGGAGTGGTTTGACAATGATTGTTCCGTGAATTGAGCCAAAAACAGTCTGTGTGTGTTGTGACGAAAATTGGACCCTTGATAGTCTTCTCTTTCGTCAGATCGGCTTTCTTTGCCATAGGCCTATTTGTCTTGACATAATTTATCGCGAGTGAAGCGGGGTTATTTTGAACTACCCCAGTTTACAATTTGGTTTGAGTTCGCGTTCCTTTTGAAATTTTGCGAGTTTACTGACACGTTGTTGTTGTTATTTGGAACAACAACAACAACGACATTAACTTGAAGGGTTACATTCGGGAATAAAAATAGGATTGTAATTGTTTAGATTGGTTAGACGGCCAGTGTAGCGGCAGACTTGCCTGCTGGTTGCCTTCAATATTGCACCTTAGATTTAGCTAGAATTTTGTGTGATTTGGTGAATTTTGAAGTATTTTTGTTTTTTTTCTGAGATAGTATTTGGTAGGGAAAATTAGGAGTAGAAGTTGGGATAAAGGTTTTGACAGGTGCAATATTTGAATGGTTTATATGTTAATGTTTGTGTTGTCATGTATGTGTACCGGTACTGTTTGTGTGTCCATATGTGTATTTTTGTGTTTTGTTCATAGTCCTGTCCCATGATAATTATATTTGTTATGTGCTCGGTGGTTGGGTTCGTAATGTTGGGGTTTTTGGAGAAGATTTGGAGCATGGGATGAAGTTTTAGTGACTGAACGCGGTCAGATTAGTCATTTCCTTTCGGTTCGGTGATTGAGTTTGGGGTACAGGGTCATGTACTGCATGACCTTGTGATGTACGTGGATTCATCAGTCGTGCTGTTGACAAATTGTGGTTATTCTTGCTGTGCCACTGGTATATTTTTGCACGGTTGTCTTATCGAGACTTGTTTGTGGGAGTCTATCGCACTGTCAATTTCTGTTGACCATTTTTCACTGGTGTGGTCGACTTACAATGTATAGCAATAGTTTGGCTTTGTATTATCGGTCAAACTACATTGACTTTTCCGGTGGTCAGTTTTTGTGAATTTGATTGGGACATTCACTGAAAATCTATGGCCTAAAGGCTAGAGTTCAATTTAGTAATTTTTGGAATTCGCCCAATTTCGTCGTCAAGTTCACCTGGCTATTTCCTGGTAGCTATTGCGCGAGGGATTAGCTGGTGCTTACATTGAATGTGGGGGATTTTCTCTCGTTTGATTGAAATTCTTGCTAGCCATGGCATAGAACATTCAAATTAATGTTTCAATAGATTTGCTAATATATTGGTACCTAGTTTATTTTTGGACTTGGTCAAAATTTATCTTCATAGCTTGGCTACTAACTTCGTGGCTTTTCGTGAGGTGTTACATGTAGCTGAATGCTACCTGTGAGTTTTCATAGGGAATACGTAAATTGCTGGTGTTCATTCTGATTGAAATTGAATTGACCTCATATTCTGTGGTGGTCAGTATACACTGTAAACCTTGATGGTGTACTCATTGGTGACTTACACTGTAAAGAGGGTGAGTGATCAGTGTTGCTGAAATACACTCAGTATTTTGGGAATAATAAATTTTGAGTTTAAATAAACAGTCAATATTTTGGTGGTGGGGTGTTAACAAACTTGTACCATATTTAATCAGATTTTGATCTGGTGAATGTGGTTGATTGTTTGGTGTTCAATACAACACAAACTCTGATTGTATTTTGAGATTTGAGTGTTGACATATCAACACTGCACTCAATTTGATTGTGGTCTGGTGGTGTTAAGTGACACCATCTGATTTTGGTTGAGTGATTAGTGTTTATTAAAACACTCGTCCCTGGGTTTACTTTGAAAAAAAAAAAAATTAATTAAAATTTTTCTTTTGAGTGTTGACATATCGGCGCTACACTCAATTATATTGTGGTCTGGTGATGTGAAGTGACACCATCTGATTTTTGTTGAGTGATTAGTGTTTATTAAAACACTCTCTTATATTTAGTTGAAAAAAAAAATATATATATAAATAAAAACAATTGGTGTAGCATCGACATTGCACCCGATTAGAGTATTGGGTATTGTTGGGCAACACCAGTTCATTTTGGGAACATTTATTAAATAGGCAACCATAATTTAGTTGGCGATTGCAAAATGCCAACTCTGTGAGTTTTGATCCTTTGATTGTTGATAACTCCCGTCTCATTTGGTATTGATTGACACCATTTGATGATTGTTTGGTATTCAACACACATTCTATTGAGCCCTTAGGCACTAACTGGGCTCGACAGCGATTATTTTGTATCTTATTTGGCTTGGTTTGTTTCTAGTTTTGGACTTAACAGGGACGTAGCAACAACGCGTTGACTGCGGTAACGCGTGATGCATTTGTTTTGAAGAGTCTTGTTTTTTTTGTTTTTTTTTTCTTTTTCTGATGGATTCGAGTTGAATAAGCACACTAGAGTGCATTGACTGCGGTAACGTATGTGCGTTCAGCTCATAAGTGCTTCATTTTTTCCAGTGAGTTTCTGGAGTGGAAACTCACTGAGTGTGAGTAGTTGATACAACTACTTATTTCTGTTTTATACAGAAAACAGAATTTATTGTACAGCCATTGCTGTCAAGTTGATTGACAGGTAAATTTTGAACTGCGCATTTCACTTTTCCTGCAGCTTGGTTGGAATTTATTGTAGCTAGATTTGTACCATTGGAGGCGAGTCTGGTTGATAGTATTTTGGCAAATCAAGTAAGGCAGGTAAATTTATTTTATGGCAGCCATTTTGGAAGTGAGTATTGCGGTTTATTGAATATTTTCATTTGCATTGTTGTGGAGTCCCACAATTCACACCATGACAGAACTGGTACCGGTAGACGTATCAATGGCACATAATATTGAACAATTCCAGAAGAATCCTTTGATGGAGAATTCTCTTATTAGTGGGGTAGATGTTTCCATTTGCCCTGAGTATGTTTCAGATTTAATTGAAAAACATGTAGGCGAATTGCGAACTGAGATGGAAAATCACATTCAAAATTTAAGGGGGAAAAGGGAATCTGTTGTTCAGAGTCTCTCTCAGACCTTGACAGAATGTGTTATCAGAATCGATCAGCTGGCAACTAACCAGAAAGAATGTGTTACCAAAATCGGTCAGCTGGTATCTAACCAGGAGAAGTGGGAAACAGTAGGTGAACAACTTGGAATGATAATGACCATGATGCAAGGCCAGGGGACTAGTCCAATGGTTAGAGGGGTGGGGGCTGATGCTAGTTCATTGCAAACTGATGGCAGTGCGGTTAGGCTGTCAATGGGCAACGTTGAGCAGGAAAATTTGTCTGTGGTCAATGTTGTGCAAACGCCGGGGTTGGGAGGTGGGGAATGCAATGCTGGTGAGGGTGCCCAGCATGCACCTTATATGGATGCAGGGGTGGTGAATGCTGGCGAGGGGTCAGGGCATCATCAGAGGGTGGAGCACCTTTCTGTGCCCATCTCTGACACTTTCGTCCCTTCACATAGTACGGTTGGGGAGGAGCACAAAGGTAGCCATTCCTCTCCATCCATTGATCATTCTGGCATTGCTCCTGGTCAGGACAAGGGAGATGAGTTAATAGAGTCCAATGTTTCGCAGCCTATCTGGCAACATAAAGCGAGTTTGAGATCACGTCGACTTCTCCGTGGTCCTCGAACAGTACGCTGGCGTAGCCGTAGCCCTTTAACATCACGTGGCCGTAGCCCCTCGCCATCACCTTTTACACGTAGTAGCAGCCGTCCACTTCCGAAAACATTAGTTTTTTCCGGCGATGCCAAAGGTTGGTCGCCGTTTAAAATTAAATTTGAATTAGAAGCTCAAGATCGGAAGTGGAGCAAGGCAAAATCTCTAAGCGTTTGACTGAGTGCATGCATGGCAAGGCCATCGAGTATTACTCTTTCCTACCGAAAGCAGTTTGTAATTCTTTTGATGAGCTGTTTGAAGCCTTAGACAAACGGTATGGCGATCTCGAGCCTCCTCAAGCAATCCGACATCGGTTGCAGTTGGAGGAGCGGGGGGCCGATGACACTTTGGCTGATTTTGCTTATAGGTGTGTTGAGTTAGCTGTGAAGGGGTATCCGGGGGCTCCACGTGAGTTAGTCGAATCGATAGCTGTGGAGCAATTTTTCAAAGGTTGTCATGAACCACAGGCTATAGTTTTGTTTGCCATGGAGAAAGACCCCAGAACTATTCAGGATGCGTTGACATGTGTCAACGCCTCACTGTATAATCATCAAGCTTTGAATGTAGCAGAGGTCCGTATGGTTTCCACAGAACTCGAGCCTGTGGGAGGGGATTTTTTACGGGAGGGTCGGGGTGAGTCTCCATTGAGACTTGTTACTCCTCCCAAGCTACCGGTAGCCTGTGAAGCCCCTATTAACAGAGTTACCTGTTACTCTTGTGGGAAAAATGGACATAAGAGCTTCCGATGTCCCCAAGTACAATGCCATCTTTGTCACCAATTAGGACACATAAGTCGAAGTTGCCCCATTCGCACTAATCTTGATGGGTTGGTTACCACGGGAGGACCTTCCTTGTCAGATTGTGCCGGGTCGACTGCTGCCGTTCGAGGCGTTACCGTGTCTGGGGCTCGGAAGGGGGCAATGGTAGTTCCGGTCAGGGTCGGGTCCATTCCAGTGAGTGCGAAAGTGGATACTGCTTCTCAGGTAACAGTGATGAGTCCGGAATTATTTGGAAAGTTAGGGCTTATGGAACTGTCATCCACTCCCATTAAGCTAACTGGTGCATTTCAGGGTACGGCCAGTATGGGAATGTTGGTTCGACAGGTTCCCCTTTCCATTGCAGGGTTTAACTGTTGTGGAGACATGGTTGTAGCCCCGGTGGTTCAGGATTTGTTACTGGGCTCGGACTTTCTGTCCGCTTATGGCTGTGTCGTTGACTTTAGGAAGAAGGCCCTGGTTATTGGGAACATGGGGGTTCCTGCAGTAAAATGTTGATGCATGATGACCAGTTTGGACAATGCTTCAGTTTAGTTCTCTTTTAGCATTGGTAATGTTAGGGGGCAATGCAGATTGGCAGTGAGCAATGGCATGTGGCGCCATCTAGCACACTGTTTTGAGTTGATTTTGATGTTGGTGATGTCTTTGTATTTTGATATAGGTGATGTGGCATTTTGGTTTGATGTTGTGTAGGTTGTTTTTTGGTTGTTGGGGGAAAGATAAAAAAAAATGATAAAATGTCTGACAAGAAATCTGTGATATGTGTGGATGTTGGATAATGATGTGCTGTGTTGGATAATGGTGTGTTGGTGGATTTGTGGTGTGTGGACCAATATTTCAGAATGATTATTTTTGGTAGATTGAGTGTTCAGTAGAGTGTGGTGTGTGTACCTATTTTAGAACAGTTGGTGTGTTGGGAGAACATGTGATGTGTGTTGGAAAAATGTGCAATGTGTGCTGCAGTGGAGATATGTTCAACTTTTAGGGGGTTAGGAGAATGGTTTGAGTGAAAGTGTAGTGGATGGGGTTGTGGAATGGCGGGTTGGGTAATTTATCTGTGGGTTCAACCCTCACGGTTGGCACATCATTCGGCAATGGTTAAATGGTGTTAAATGTAAGTTACTTGGATTCTATATGAGTTTTTGCCGAGGAGAATGCGAATTGTGAGGGATGATTTAACAAGGGGAGAGAATGACGGGGCAGTCCATGTTGGAGACACAGGGCCGGGGGAGTTTGTGGCCACAACTCTGCTTGTGTCTTCTCTATGGAAGCCCCAGTGTGTTTTGTACCGGTGTTGGTCATCCCGGTTTAATTTATTGAATCAGGGTCTGAAATAAAAGTCGGACATCGGACAAGCCTTGACCTTGTTTGGTTGAATGCTCACTGTGGAGCATTATGTCTGATCAAAATTCAGGGATCATTTTGGATATATTTATTCAGACCCTGGCTAATTGATCATTGGCAATGCGGTAACATCAGCAACGCATTGCACTTCTGTTCAATGGATTCCGATATTCCTTCTGGTCCTGCAGATTCATCCACATGTTGAGTTGACGTGTTAGCGGCACCTTGTGCACGGGTGTTTCACATGTGTTGATTCTTCATGTGTGTGTCTCTGTTGATGCATACAGAGGATACTGGTTTCCTGAAGCCTTGAGCTATATGAGTAGTCCCACAATGTATGGAGGACTGACAGGCAGTTACTGTTTTAGTCAAACTATGTTCGCTAGCCAGTCAATCAACTATTGAGAGACTGAGTGTCTTGCAGTTATTGCCTTAGTCGGTCTACTCTTGATGGGATATCTGATATAGCCAGTCCCTCTAGTTACTTGAGTCTGGCAGTTATTCCTTGATCAGCCTGATTATACATGTAGCCAGTCTTTCAATTTAATAGGGACTGATAGGTTTTCAAACTGAGCAAGCTCTCATCGAGTGCTGACAGTCTAAAAGTTATTGTCGCTATTGTCGTTAGTCAAAACTTGATAGACTGTCTGATATAGTCAGTTAGTCAAAACTTGATAGACTGTCTGATATAGTCAGTTAGTCAAAACTTTATAGACTGTCTGATATAGTCAGTCCCTCAATGTAGGAGAGTCTGGCAATTATTTCATTAGTCGGTCTGTTTCTTGACAGGCTGTATAGTGTAGCTAGTCTCTCAGTTTAAGAGGGGCTGACAGATTATAAAATGTCAGGTGCATTTTGTCAAACATATTTTTGGACTGTGATATAGTCAGTCCCTCAATTTAGGGGAGTCTGGCAAGTATTTCCTTAGTCGTCTGTTTGACAGGCTGTACAGTGTAGCCAGGCTCTCAGTTTAAGAGGGGCTGACATTATAAAATTGAGTGAGCCCTTAATTTATGAGGGGAAGGGGAGGTTGGGGGAAAAGGTAGATTCCATAGTGAGTCGGACTGGTACTTAAAGTGGGCCAGTTCGCTCCAGCTCCTTTGGGTCTTCTTTGGGAAATTAGAGGTCTGTTGAAAAATCGACCTGAGGGTTGGGGTTAGAGATCAGCTTCCATGATCTGGGGTTGGGTATTTTATTGTCGGACTAATATTACGTAGTTTGTTATTAGGTAATGTCCGGTTTTTAGCCCAGTTCAAAGTAGGGGAAGCTTTAGGTACAGTTCCGTACTTTTATGGTATGTTTTTTATCCTTGCGAATACTTTGCTGGAGTTTTAGACTGCAGTCGCTGGCACGCCCTTCCTCAAAAAAGAAAAGGGGGAAGAGTGTAGTAAGAATAGGTTTTCTCACATTTCAGTGATAGAATATCACAGACTATTAACGAACATTAGGCCAGTGTAGCAGGGGAGACAATTGCTTTAATATTACAAGATTTGTCTCCTCTCTCTCTCTCCCCTTGGTAGAGGGCGCTGATTGCCCTCTAGCCAATGAGAGTAACTCACGGGCTTGCAAGAGAAGCCAGAGAACGACTTGACCTGGACTGCAACAGACGTGACACGACTTCTCTCAGGGTTTTAACCGGCAGGTAGGGCTGTCTTCTATACTGGCTAATATCTAGGTAGCGGAAGGTACTACAACGCCATGATGTTGACAGATGAAAGAAAGAACGATCAACTCGTTCACAAGTTTTCATATAATTTATTCTCCCAAATTTGGCACTGCATCTGTCATATTGGTTCTTGCCCGTTAGATGTATCCTCGGTTGCTCTGGTCCAATCAGAAACCGCCATTTCAGAAAGTTCAATCTTCGGCCATGTTCGCGCTGACCTGTTGGTTCTAATCGTCGTCGGACAGGCCAGGATACTGTAACGGCAACATGTCCTGGAACAGCTGTTTGCGCATTTTGGTCGCATTTTGCAGGGCCTCGGTGGATGGCAGCCACATTATTCTCTTCCATGTAATGCATGGTCTTCATGATGAACCTGTGCGTGGGATCGCCTTTCATTTCAAGCGGTAACAGGGTATACTGTTGATAGATCACCATGGCTAGTTTCCTGATGCAGGAGCGCATTTAGATGTACGTCTGTTGTATGTTTTCCTGTCCGGCGTCCTCGATCACTGCAGCGTCAGTATTAATAGCTGCGGTCACAATACGATCCCAGAAGGTAGGTCCTTCCTCACTTCCATGGGGTGTAGCCTGACTATCTGAAATCAAGCTCTGTATATCAATAGATAAACTCTCAGCAGTCTCTGTTTCGTTATCAGTAGGTGCACTCCCAGAACCAACTGGCATATTCTCAGCATCTGCCTCAGTGGGCTCCTCGGTGTCTTCAATCCCATGTACTAGTATATTCTTCTGATGTCGCCTTATATCGTAACGTCTGGTGAACGTGCGTTCGCACTCAGAGCATGTATAGCCCATGTTGACGATTAAACGTCGACTGTGCACGTTTTGGGGTTACGCTCGGTTTGATGGACAGTAACGCCCGCCAACGCCCGTACCCTATATTCGTAAGGTATGCGTTAAGGCGTTAGAACTCGTTACTGTAGGGTGTTAAGCTAGGGAGTTAATACGTAACGACGGACGTTGGCGGGCGTCACTGCATTTCGATGAATTAGTGTCAATTCCATGGAATATCTAGAACAATCATAGCTTTAGAGCTGTTTCACCAGGGCGTTGAAGCGTTAAGCAGAGTGGATTAGCGCATGTATGTAAAATTAAGATTTGTTCCGAAAATATAAAAAAACGTACAACCCCACATGGGGAAAAGACACGTATGGTAGGGATAGGCGAGCAGCTAAACATATATAGTAAACAAAGTGCAGCGTCGCTCAGGTGCGCCATTGGGACATGGGTACCCCTATACACTAACCCATAGGGGGCGACTCGTGGACCCTGGAGTGCATCCTGAACTCATGAACTGAGGCAAACTGGTGATGTGGGTTGACCTAACATGGTAGAATTAACTCCCTCTCCTGGGTACAAAAGTAATGCCTATCTTAACGCCTCAACGCCAACACCTTGACGCCATGATGTTGACAGATGAAAGAAAGAACGATCAACTCGTTCACAAGTTTTCATATAATTTATTCTCCCAAATTTGGCACTGCATCTGTCATATTGGTTCTTGCCCGTTAGATGTATCCTCGGTTGCTCTGGTCCAATCAGAAACCGCCATTTCAGAAAGTTCAATCTTCGGCCATGTTCGCGCTGACCTGTTGGTTCTAATCGTCGTCGGACAGGCCAGGATACTGTAACGGCAACATGTCCTGGAACAGCTGTTTGCGCATTTTGGTCGCATTTTGCAGGGCCTCGGTGGATGGCAGCCACATTATTCTCTTCCATGTAATGCATGGTCTTCATGATGAACCTGTGCGTGGGATCGCCTTTCATTTCAAGCGGTAACGGGGTATACTGTTCATAGATCGCCATGGCTAGTTTCCTGATGCAGGAGCGCATTTAGATGTACGTCTGTTGTATGTTTTCCTGTCCGGCGTCCTCGATCACTGCAGCGTCAGTATTAAGAGCTGCGGTCACAATACGATCCCAGAAGGTAGGTCCTTCCTCACTTCCATGGGGTGTAGCCTGACTATCTGAAATCAAGCTCTGTATATCAATAGATAAACTCTCAGCAGTCTCCGTTTCGTTATCAGTAGGTGCACTCCCAGAACCAACTGGCATATTCTCAGCATCTGCCTCAGTGGGCTCCTCGGTGTCTTCAATCCCATGTATATTCTTCTGGTGTCGCCTTATATCGTAACGTCTGGTGAACGTGCGTTCGCACTCAGAGCATGTATAGCCCATGTTGACGATTAAACGTCGACTGTGCACGTTTTGGGGTTACGCTCGGTTTTATGGACAGTAACGCCCGCCAACGCCCGTACCCTATATTCGTAAGGTATGCGTTAAGGCGTTAGAACTCGTTACTGTAGGGTGTTAAGCTAGGGAGTTAATGCGTAACGACGGACGTTGGCGGGCGTCACTGCATTTCGATGAATTAGTGTCAATTCCATGGAATATCTAGAACAATCATAGGTTCTGAGCTGTTTCACCAGGGCGTTGAAGCGTTAAGCTGAGCGTTGGTGGGTGTTATTGTCCATAAAAACAAGTTTATCCCAAAAATGTGCACAGCCGACGTTCAACCGTCCACATTGGTTATACATGCTCCGAGTGCGAACGCACGTTCACCAGACATTACGATATCATGCGGCACCAAAAAAATATACAAGGGATTGAAGACACCGAGGAGCCCACTGGGGCAAATATTGAGAATATGCCAGCTGTCAGGAAAACAGCCATGGCGATCGATGAACAGTATACCCTGCTACTGCTTGAAATGAAAGGCGATCCCGCACACATGTCCATCATGAAGACGAAGCGTCACTTGGAAGGAAATATAGGGCTACAGTCACCGAGGCCCTGCAAAAAGCGATTAAAATGCGCAAACAGCTGATCCAGGATATGTTGCCGTTACCTTATTCTGGCCTGTCGATCGACGATTAGAACAAACGAATCAGAGCGAACATGACCGAAGATTGAACTTTCTGAAATGGTGGCTTCTCATTGGACAAGAGCAGCCGATAATACATCTAACGGACAAGAACAACTACGACAGATGCATCGCCAGATGGCGGCTTCTGATTGGACAAGAGCATACTTGAATTGTAAACAAATCCAACGCGGCTCTCCCAGCTTGGGTATGATGTAACATTGAGGAGGATAAACTGTATGAAAACTTGTGAACCAGTTGATCTTTTTTTCTGTCATCTGTCATGGCATCAAGGCGTTATTCTAGGACGCTAAAGATGTAATCAGCCTCAAAATGGATAAATTTTGTAAACTCTCCCCTATGCGTTTTTGTCAGCAGGGAGGATTACCAAACCATCACATGTATTATATTTGATGATAGTGGGATCGCCATATACAACAAATGCAAGAATATGTTGTCATAGAAATTTGAAACTCTGCCCGCTTCGACGGGTTTTCTGTTTCGCAAGTAAGTGTGTGTTGTACGCGGAGAGGAAAATGTCGTCACTGCGTGACGCATGAGTGACGTAGCGACGCTCACGAATCTGAATGCTGCACAGCTGCAGCCATGGGATAACGTCATGACTCGTGCCAACGGTTCGGTAATGTCGCATAGCATACGTTGGTAGAATGCACCACACGTGTTGTATACGCTTGTTGTCACGGCCGTGGAAAAATAAACGGCATGCCATGCTGTTTATTTTTAAAGATCAATTCCTTCTATTTTTTCGATAATGGTAGAAACAAGTTTAGTTTATTGTGGTCAAATGTGTCTCATTTTGTACCTGTTGTAACATATGTCACTTTCGTTGAGTTTGAGAGACATCGATTTCAGCCCAGATTTGAGGCTGATTACATCTTTAAGGCATTGAGATAAAGGGCTAAGGCGTTAAGATAGGCGTTAAGACGTTGCATGGGATTCCTCTTTTCTCGCTGCAAGTATTTCCATGCATAATACCTTGAAGTGCCTAGGGCATAATCAGCGCCTCCGAAACCCCCTTTTCACGCCACCAGTCTGTCTCGACCCGATAAAAGCTTCAAAAGGATACGACTCATGTTTGGATACAGCCTGAAGCTAATGATTTACAAACGACTTTATATAACCACCCATCCAATCACTAATTCACTCACTCACTCGCTCACTCACTCATTCACTATCGTCAGTGTGTCACTGCGTCAAGAAAGACGTTGGGCACGCCTCACTCACTCACTCATTCACTCACTCACTCACTCACTGACACAAACACTTTTGTACCGAGGTGGGGGAGGTAACCCACATCACCAGTATGCCCGAGTTCATGAGTTTGGAATACACCCCAGCGTCCACGAGTCGCCCCTATGGGTTAGTGTATAGGGTAGCCATGTCTCAACGGCGCACCTGAGCGACGCTGCACTTTGTCTACTATATATGTATAACTCGTCTATTCCTATCATAGAACTATAAAGTCCGTCTGTTCCCCACGAGGGGGTGTAAGTCCGTGTTCTGTTTACATAGACCCGCAAACCCACTCTTCATCTCTCGGCACAACCACCTCGCTGGGGATCTAATAATACCCCAGCCACAAGTCAGATTGTTTGACAGGATTCGGTGCCGCGCGCACATCGCCGGAAGTGACATCATATATAGTATATTCGAAACGCGCTTTCTAACGAAAGGTACCGGAATTGTGTGCGCGGCATTTCTCAGCCTTTTAGTGAGAGTAGCCATTTCAATGCTAGCTGTCGACGTAGAAGGGCCCAGGAGATAATACTTGATAAAAGTAGCTCAGATCTCCACTGAGCAACGTCCATGATGTCACTAAGTGAAGCTCCCTTAAATAACGCTTACGTGTCTACCGCTCTGGTCTCTGAACATTGGCGAAAACAAATTCTTTAGTCTGGGCAGCTGCATAGACCATCTGAATGGTTTCAACAATCCATCGAGCGATGGTGTCTTTGGAAGTTATTGATCTGATGGGTAATTCACAAATGATTGTCTGAAGTTCGAAGATGTTTGATAGCTTCGATATAGTACTTCACAGCACGCACCGGACATAAGAATTTATCGTCAAGAGAAAACTTACCTAGGTCAGCTAAAACCAATGGTTTTGCGCCATGTTTGATAGTCTCCGTTTTCGACACAAAGTCAGCCCGCGGCTGAAGTAGCAGACCTTCGCCCGTAAAACGTAAGCGATCTTTCTCCGCGGAGAGAGCATGGATCTCAGCTCTCCGCCGAGCGGACGCCACAGCGACGAGAAATTCAGTCTTAAGTGTCAAGATCTTAAGGCTGGCCTGACCCATGGGCTCGAAAGGTGGTCTCGTAAGTGCATTTAGGATCAATTCGAGATTCCATACTGGAGGCATGCCGTAGGTGGAACATGCCTTTGATCAGGTCGTCTAATGGTTTGCTCTGCGTAACCTTATACCCGTCTGGAAAACCAGGGTGGATTGTCTCTATGGCAGACCGGTAACCAGATATAGTGACTGGTTGTAGTCCCTTTTCGTAAGTCTGCTACTTCTCCCGGAGTTGTTTGAGAGGGATTCTTATAGTTTCTCCCGCACCACCCCGAGAACAGACTGAGTTTAGAGTTATAAACCCGTCTGGTGGAGGGCCTTCTACATTGTGCCATGAAACTGGCAGCTTGTTGAAAAAACCCCTCCTGACGTCGAGATTCGATGACAGATTCCAGGCAGTTAACTTGAACATTGCTGGATTGTCGTGAACTCGACGCCCCCGGCATTGTGTGAGGAGATCTGGACGGTCCGGCAGAATGCGTGGGTAGTCTACGACAAGGTCGAGGAGACTCGTGAACCACGATCGTGTCAGCCAGAACGGAGCGCTCAGGATGACTCGGCAATTCTCGCTCTCGATCTTCTTGAGAACCATAGGAATCAGTATGATCGGAGGATACGCGTAAACGTATATTCCTGACCACGGGACCGCTAGGGCATCCACGGCATGCGCCGATGTATCCGGAAACGGGCTCACATATACTGGGAGTTTTTTTGTTGTCCTTCGTGGCAAATAGATCTACATGAGGAGTTGACCACTGAAAGAAGACTTTTCTGAGTACCAAGTCGTTCAGCTGCCATTCGGTCGGTCGAACTCTCTGTTGACGAGACAAGCCCACAAGCACGTTCCGTATGCCCGGAATATGCGCCGCTCGCAGGGTCACCTGATGCGTCATGCACCACTGGAATAGCTTCCAGGTCACGAAACATAGCTGAGGGATCTGGTCCCTCCCTGCTTGTTTATGTACGCGACCACCTTTGAGCTGTCCGACCTTACCAGAACAACTTTCTCCCGAACGTAAGGGAGAAACCGTTTCAACGCGAGGATGACTGCTCTCATCTCCAAGAGATTGATATGCCAAGTCTTTTCCTGCGCGGTCCACATTCCTCGTGTCAGGTTCTCGTCCAGATGCGCTACCCAGCCGTCCATGGAGGCGTCCGTAAATAGGACTAGATTCGATTCCTGTGGATGCAACGGGGCCCCCGTGATGAGGTTGTCCCGGTTCCGCCACCAGCCAAGGGTTGATAATAGATTCGAGTCTATCGGGATTGGTTGGTTCAAATGATCCGTGCTGTTTCCAGAACGACATTAGCACATTTGTATGGGTCTGCTTCGAAGTGGACCGTAGTTGAACACTTCTCCCAGACTGACCAGTCGACCCAGAAGTCGCAGGAACTCTCTCGCCGGGAGAGCTCGGCAGGTGAAGAACACCGCGAGCATCTCCTCCAGCAGATCTAGGGCAGCCGGCGAAGGCCGAACCCGCCCGATCCGGAGATCGATCTGAATCCCCAGGTGTATAAACAACTGTGACGGAGTCAGCGCTGACTTGGGTACGTTGACCATCCAGCCGCTGTGAAGCGCATGGAATACTGTCTACCTGATCGCATAGGTGACTGCCGTTTCCGACGGTCCCTTGACCAACCAATCGTCGATGTAGGTGCTGATATCCACACCACACCTCCGTAGGACGACCGATAGGGTATCCACTACCCGTGTGAAAACTCGAGGGGCAGATGTAATTTCAAACGGTAACGCTTGAAATTCTAATATCTCGCCGTTGATGGCGAACCGCAGATACTTTTTGTAGTGCGAATGAATCGGTACGTGAAAGTACACGTCCTTCAAATCTATTGATGCGGCCCACATGCCGACCCGAAGGCCGGCCCGTACAGATCGAGGAGTTTCCATCTTGAATCTCTCGATGCGAATGTAACGGTTGAGCCGTAGATTGAGGACCGGTCGCCATCCCCCGGTTTTCTTGGACACCAAAAACATCCTGGTGTAAAACCCCGGATCCGTTGCCGGATCTTTCACCTCTACTACAGCCGCTTTGGCGAGGAGGGAAGCTACCTCCCGTATGATAGAAATATGACGGGAGTCTCGAGGTAACGGGGTCACCAGCGGGATCCCTGTCAGCGAAGGAGGACGGTTTGGAGTGCTCCATTCCATTCGGTATCCTTTCGCGACAATCTGCCTTAATAGGCCGTCTGCGCTGTGCTGATTCCACCAAGAGGTGAAGTGCGCTAGACGGCCTCCGACCGGCAGTTCCGGGCACAGACACAGAAGTGCCGAGTCCGGTGGGCATGTCAGGTGCGCTTCCCACCCTTACCAACGGGCTTAGAAGGGTTGTTAGTTTTTAAGTCTGCATAATACCTCTGTTGACCTAGCGTTAAAAAGAATTATCTGGAGATTGTTTTCCCTGTCTATCTGGACAGAGCATATGAAAAGTACTTCGCTCATGTACAAAACTGAAGTTGTTCGGCCGGATTCAAACTGAGGCGTGCGTACGTGGATTTTCTCCTGAACGTCATAGCAACGTAGTAAAGGTCAACTTCCGCTATTGGAGGCAGGGATGATAGATGAGCCTGTGAAATGAAGCATGCGCTGTGGGGAGGATGCTCTCGGCAGGCCACGATCCGATGGCAGATAAGGGTTTCCCATAGTTGGGGGGTAAAGTCTGTGTTTCCGGAGTTTTTTCGGGGGAAAGTTTGCACCCACCCATTGCTTGTTCGGCCTGGAGGAGCGCTTCGCATCGATACCCCATACGACCCAGTACACCCACTGTGGGCCCATCTCGACCCCAAAACGTCCACCGCAGTGTTCTTTTCACAAAATTCCACACCAGTGCAGTCGGATGTTCCTCACGAGTGCTTCCAACTGATACCCCATACGACCCATTCGGACCAATAGTGGTCCACCTCGACCCCCAAACGTCCATTCCAATTCCCTTTTCCCACATTTCGCTCTGACAGCGACAAACTCATCAGCGACTCGATCAACACGTACCCCTATCGGGTCAGTCTGATTAAAATAATACCTATCATGTCGCTCTGCTCAGTAGGTAAGAAGGAAAGCCTATGTCCAGCAACCTCTGGCAATCGACCCAATCTAGGTTAACCAAGATGGTAAATCAGAGGAATATTCCGTAATATTATATCTGAGTTTACTGAGATTGGCAATCGACCAATCAAATCATGTTTTGCTTACGTAGCCGAAGGCCATTTCATTGCAAGGGAACTTTGCAAAGATGCGACCATGCCGCTAAGATCCTCACGGTGCTCATATGAACAGTCACAATCAAAGCGTGACTGAGATACACCATTCTCTAGATAACGACTTTAGAACGATTATTATGGATTAAGAATACTGATCAGCTATACGGATTTTATATTTTTGGAACATCATGATGTCTTGTCGGCATCATTGAAAACTGTTGACCGCTTCTCTCTTGCAGGAAACTAGCCTATGTTTATGTATACTATCATTGTCTTTTTTGAATTTGGTGCTAATACTGTTATATGGATATGGAATAGGTCTTTGGATTATGGACGCGGATATTCTTTAATAGACGACGGCTGAATTATGAATGACGGACTAGACGCTTGTATTCAATGCAGGAGAAACCGACTCGGGAATTCTCCGAAGGCAGTCTCTTCTACCGAAGTTCAGCCACCGCTGCCGACTAGCATTTCAAGTTATCATCAACTATTTCCATCAAATGACGGCGCTAAAATGCACACATTATTCTATCTGTAATAGTGCTAAACTAGCCGACGTATATGACTGAGTGAGTGATATATTTGTGTGAAAACGCGAAAAAAACCAGTGAACTATTTTTTCACAGTCAACTGCGAAACGAATCCATATGAGTTGTCCCCCTTAATCTGGACTTTTTAATACAAACTATCATTTATTTTCTGACATATAATTAATAGATTCGTGGCTAACTAAGATCAACTTTATCGTCATTACTAAATGGCATAGTAATGGTATGTGCATGGTTACATTAAAATCTCCCGAATTTTCGGTGACAGTCGTCTGGTCTGGACTCCGATCGTGAGTTAACTGAGCCCAGTGTGAACTTCTGCTTGATTGGTTCGCTGTTTATAACTTGGAGGTCACTGGACATGACCCCCATAGGCTTTCCTTCAGAGCGACTGAGCGATCGGGCCTACATCGAAACGCTGTTGTCGTACGGCCGAGAAGCTACAGAGTCTCAGTTGACAGCTTCTTTTACCAGGATTCACCCCGACAAATGGGCATGGCGGATACCAGCGGCTCGGTCGAGCTCATATGTCGTATGCTTGCAGATATATTCTTGCAAGACGATTATCTTTGAACAACACGGCGGGAAGGTAGAGGGTACCCTCTCGGTTCACAAATGACGTTGTTCGAACCTCTTGACCATTACAGAGAACCATCTCACACCGATAGGCGAAATGGTGATGCATTCGTCTTCAGAAAGTCCATTCAATCCGGATCAGAAATGTATTATCTGAAAATAGGAACTATCAAAGTTTACATAATGGGGGGTATTTCATGTATCTGCACGCAGAAAACTATCGGTTTCTGCACTTTCACCGGTAACATCTATGGAATTTATGATAAAAGCTCAGTTATTATGCGACCAAAGATTTAAATAATACAGAATTAATCATTGGAATGCTTAGATGTTAGGATTTTAATTAACGTGTGACCTTAATGACCGTCCAGCACAGTCGATGCAGACTGACAACGCGACCTCTCTGATCAGATATGGCCATCGGATGTGTTGAAGCCTTGGCGGCAACCACGAAGACGAGATTGGTCAGGGGATTATCCGTGTGGATCCAAAAATAGGATTTTCCCGAAAAAAACATAAAATGCGAAAAAAACATACTTTCCATCCCAAAATGCGGGAGAATCCCGTCAAAGGGGTGTAGGTGGGCCATATGTGGGCCAAATCGGACCTGGAGGGTGTCGATCGTGCAGTAGCTAGACTGAGGTGGTGGTTTGGATTGAAAGTAACGTCAGGATGCGCATGGGCAGTCGAGGTGTGTTAGCGAAAGAGGGCATTTGAAGGTGCACAGGGGCGAGCTTGGGCGTTTTAGGAAATCATTCGGGGTCAACATATGGTGTGTAGGGTCTAAAGCCCTTGTCATGTACATTGTGACTGTGGTGGTTTGGACTGGAAATGACGCCATGGTACGAATGTGCAGTCGAGGTCTGTTAGCAAAAGCAGGCAGTTTGTGGATGCGACGTGAAGTGTTTGAGTAAGATAGAGACCATCCTTGCCTTAGTTGTGCCGTGTCGGGTATCGTCGGGCAGTTCCCGGTTTGTAGACCACGCTTGAGGTGGTTTGGACGGGAATTAACGCCATGGTGAGCATGCGCAATCGATGAGTATTAGAGAAAATTGGCAGTTTAGGACTGCGCAGGGGTATGTTTAAAATGGCGTCATTTAGACCACTTGGTCATCCTGACAAACACTGCTTATCGTGGTCATAATGATCCATATAATGATACATTTGTCCAGTGGTTTTACATCTTACATGTACAACATGAATACGTAGGCATCCGTCTTATCTCGGGGTAGCTACCAGTGTAACGCGTCACCACCCATCATCAAACAGTGAACAGAGTTATTTCCCTTTATTACAAAACACAGCGCGTGACCATTGGTATCCTATAAAAATACCAGTATTTAATCCTGGGGGCACAAATGTGCTTGCTAATGGTCAATTAACATTGAAGTGAATGGGGAGTAAATTTCCTTTGAAGTGACCCTTGAATATTGAAGGTATGCTTGACCAAAAAGCGAAAATCAACCAACGGCCCTGAGAACCCATCGTACTCTACAACGTCAGCCAAATCGATAAAATACACACACCCTATAATTTGCTCCACAAGAAAAAAGTCCATGAGTCATTCCCTGTGGATTTCACACCATGGGGGTTCCCCACTTGCTATTATCCCGGAGGCAGTGCTGAAGATATTGTTAGGGAGCCTATAACTCTTTGATGACGTTGCTTTGTTGCTCTCAAATTGATGACGTTACGGAAATGTCACGACAAATTCGACTTCTCCTGTCACGTGATGTGATGATATGCATAGGTCAATTAACATTGAAGTGACTGGGAACCACTTTTAACTACGGAAGTACATATGTGACCGCGGCAGAAGTGATTGCATCACCACGGAGGAATACGTACAGGTCAAAGGTTACTTCCAGTCACTTGACCGAAAGTGCTGCAACTATAGCGGCCATGATTTAGGCGAAGAGAAAGCAAGGGCAAAACCACGTCGGTTGACCATTGTATTTTTCATGATTTCAATAAGTCAACCGGCGCGATTTTGTCCTTTTAAAACTACTGAGGACATTTTTGCTACATGGAAATGTCCAGTCCTACAGTTGTACTAAATGCCATTGGGTGTTGACCACTCTACAGAATGACACCGACACAAATTAGACGTGTAACAATATCAACCTGATTAAAACCAGATCTACAATAACCGCTCCCCATCTTTACTTGTAGCTTAAATCAGCAGCTTGTAAGATGGGGAGCGTTCTCTTAGATCTGGTATCTACAATACCGTCAGAATTGTCCAGGCCGGGTCTTCTGCAACACACTCGCTATTTTTTATGAGCTGGCGGTTGAATGCATTAACGTTGTTATGGAAGAACGTTATTTTCCGTACTGGGTGTGTTATGATTTTGAAACCATGTTGGAGCTCATGGAAACCGTGTCGGTCCGCAATGGACGCAGCACTACGTCCCCTCGAATGTGAGTACCCACACCAGTGTACCCGCTACGAGACCGACTCGTTCTGTTTCGTCTCTACCGGAGATCTGCACTAACCGATTTCCCACATGATAACTGATCGGAGGCGCTCAGTCAAGACAGAGATGATGGAACGTGACGCCCGTATTTCGACGATGAGCCCGAGAACGAACCCGAGGCTGAATCATACCCCAAACCGCCCAAACCGTACGCAGAGAAAAACAAGCTCCGTTCCTGGAATATTTAAATCAATCACCTCTCAAGAGAATTAGTGATTAGAGAATTCCTGTGCCCTTATCTGCCAAAGCCGGGAACATCAAGGATGCCAAAAAGAAAAAGACGAAAAAATACTTCGCCATCGTAACAACTTCCTTATGCTGTCTAAACATTCAAAACTTTTTGGTGCCAAATTATAGCTATAGCACCCACGACCAGCGGGGTGAATGCTACGACTTGTGCCGAGAGCAAAGGTTGCTTTCCCTTCAAGTACATGACTCACCTGGATCGTCTGGAAGATTACAAGCGTCTAGTCCGTCATTCATAATCCAGCCGTCGTCCATTAGAGAATATCCGCGTCCATAATCCAAAGACCTATTCCATTTTCCATATAACAGTATTAGCACCAAATTCAAAAAGACAATCATAGTATACAAAAACATAGGCTTGTTTCCTGCATGAGACCGATCAGTCATCCCAAGTCACCTTTCTGAAAGAAGAAACGTTAGGTATGGAAGCGTGAAGGGGTTGCAGACTCTCTGGAATGTCACCATTTCCCGAAAGCTACCGACACAATTTTCGACTTCTATCGAGGCATGGGTGAAGTTGTCTCCAAAGACTGCACCAGTATTCCTGAACTGACCTTGCGGTATCTTTACCGAAATTTACCTACCTTCTTCGCTCTTATCGATCAGACAGGCACCGCCAGGTTCTGTTTTGTTTGGAACAGAACAGAACATTGTGGGAGGTTCTAGCATTATTTTTCATTGGTACCAGGAGAAAGATGTGTCCTACATGTAACATCCGGGACGGTGAAAAACTGTTTGGAAAAATAATAGGCTTCGACGCCAACGCCCTCTACTTGGCGTGTATGGCGCAACCCATGTCGGTGGGTCGCCACACACGATGACCAGGAGTTCAAGGCCAGCGGACCACGTAATACAAGCGTCTAGTCCGTCATTCAATATTTATCCGTCGTCCGTTAAAGAATTTCCGCGTCCATAATCCAAACACCTAATTTATATAATAACATTAGTACCAAATTAAAAGGATAAATCATGGTGTATATACAACTATGCTATGATGTATCTCAGTCACGCTTTGATTGTGACTGTTTATATGAGAATCTTGAAATACATAGGTTCATACGGCCCCTAGCCCCGGGTTAAGCGGAATTAGACACAAGTTACGAAATGTACCACCATATATCTTGCACGCTACGCTCGTATTTTGCTGTCAGCATGCGATATGTGTTGCCAAATTTTAGAAACTTCGAGTGGAGGCGCTTGACGATGTAGCCGTGATGTTTTGTGACGTTGATTAAAATCGTCACATTTTACACGGTTTCTAGCAAGTGCTACAAGGCGAGATATGCAGGTCCCTCTGATAGATTACTGTCCAGATAGGGATAGTTTATGATGTCGAAATTGTAATCATCTCTTTTGTCGTAAAGTCAACGAGAGAGAAGGCCCACTTCATTTTTACAGATATAAATGTCTAAATAACGTGTGCCTCTAGGGACATCTGTAGTTTCCTGCAAATCCAGTGAACGTGGATATATAGCCTTCACTGTGTCGTTTATATAGCGATTATCCACAGCAACAAGATCGTCTATATAGCGTTTGGTGAATGAGAAGGAACGGACTTTGAAATAATCTGTTTTTGAAAGGGTCTGCACATAGTCGTATTCATAAGAGAACAGATATAGGTCAGCCAAAAGGGGTGCACAATCAGTACGCATTGGAATATCTATATGCTGGTATATAGTACATAGATATTATTAATGAGAAATTCAAGCAACTTTATGAACAAAGGAACATCTCTTGAATGATATCCCTTGTATGTAGTAGAGCTAAAGAATGCTTTATGGCTTCTGACATTATTTTATATCGGCGATCAGTTTTCTTGAACACCGATACTATTAATGAACTAAGACGAACAATAAGGTCCTGATGAGAGATTGTAGTATAGAGTCGAGAAATCCCATGAAGGTACATGTCGGTACGGTATGTGACATTTAGCATCAAATTCTTCCGTAAAACATTTTAAGTTTTTTTTTTATATCCACATGCATTCAGTGTCAGAGTTCTTAGAAATAGTGGCGCAATACCTTTCCCAAAATGCACTTACCTCTTGAATGGTCCTCATCAACAGGGTTGAAAAAAGTTTGGTGGTGCAGCTTCTAGAACGTGATAGGAATCTAGCTCCGTATGGTGATTTAAGCATTTTTTGGGGGTCCAGTACAGTTTCGGTATATCGTTAAGAGTGGTTGGAAGATGTTTTGTGATTGTTAAATAAATCTCTCAAAGTAGATGCTGTTTAGGAGTAAGTATCGTCGCTATATAGCTGAATTTTTGCTAAACCTTAATTCTCTCTCTCTCCTGTTTGGCAGTGAGAAAAAGTATTCGGTGATGGTGTGCTTATACTCAATTCCCTAACCAGCACCTGGTAATAGTAATATTTACATATTAATATTATGTTATTTGGAGCTTTGTCTGCTGGGACTATGATGAAATTACTCTGGAGATTTGCTAGAACTTCGTGCGAACTGAGGTTTCTCAGTACTTGTTTTGCTTGGGGAAGGGTACTAGTAGTATACAAAGAGCAAATTGACGCTTATTGACCTCAGAAATTTGCATATTTTGTGGAGGTCACGTGGAGGTCACACAGCCAATGAGAAGCGAGTATTTTGACCTCTGACCAAAAAGCTACCTCCAGCACAGGAGAGTTCCAAATTTGCATATCACGTGACCCAGGTCAAAGATGTATTCATCCGCGGTGATGCGGTCATGTCTTGCGGTGATTCGGTCGCGGGAAAAACCTTCCGCGGAGAAAAAGTAGTCCCTAGATAAAATGGTCCGATGGGGTCAAGTGAGGTATCAAAGTGAAGCTTATGTGAAGGGGCATCTAATGGGCTGGGTGTGGGGTGGTCAAAATGGCGGTCTGTGGGAGGTGGTGGTGGGTTCAAAATGGCGGCCTGTGGGTGGTGGTGGTGGGTTCAAAATGGCGGCCTGTGGGTGGTGGTGGTGGGTTCAAAATGGCGGCCTGTGGGTGGTGGTGGTGGGTTCAAAATGGCGGCGCAAGGGAGCAAACGAGGCGGTGGGGAGGTCACGGGGAGAAAAAACCCTCACATTACCCTAAAAAAAACCTCTAAGCCATATAATAATAATAAACATAATCTATAGATGTTGTACCATGTTAATAGGGTCAGGCTAGCATCTGTACCACCCTAGGGTCGAGCGTTTATTGTCCCGTGTATCTCCGCAGAAAATCAACAAACAAAATGGCGGCTCCAGGATGGTGTGGGGACGCCCTTTCCACATCACGGCGTCGATCATAGCGCCATCTGCACACACTGACGCAAGGGAGACAACTCGTGTGGCCAAAGGGTATGGAAATAGCCGTGTTGGAGCTAGGGGAGTTACTACTGGTCCAGTGGAGTCGAGTGAGGTATCAATGTGAAGCCTAGGTGAGGGGGCATCTGATGGGCTGGGTGTGGGGTTGAACTAGCGTAATTCTGCGCATGCGCGGTGGCCCAAGGGTATGGAAATAGCCACTTTGGAGCTAGGGGAGTTACTCATGGTCCAATGGGGTCGAGTGAGGTATCAACGTGAAGCTTAGGTGAAGGGGCATCTGACTGCACTAGCGGCTTGGGCGTTGTCACCATTCTGCGCATGCGCGGTGGCCCAAGGGTATGAAAATAGACATTTTGGAGCTAGGGGAGTTACTCATGGTGCAATGGGGTCGAGTGAGGTATCCATGTGAAGCTTATGTGAAGGGGCATCTGACTGGACTAGCGGCCTGGGCATTGTCACCATTTTGCGCATGCGCGGTGGCCCAAGGGTATGGAAATAGCCATTTTGGAGCTAGGGGAGTTACTCATGGTGCAATGGGGTCGAGTGAGGTATCCATGTGAAGCTTATGTGAAGGGGCATCTGACTGGACTAGCGGCTTGGGCATTGTCACCATTCTGCGCATGCGCGGTGGCCCAAGGGTATGGAAATAGCCATTTTGAGAGCTAGGGGAGTTACTCATGGTCCAATGGGGTCATATGAGGTATCAAAGTGAAGCTTAGGTGAACTAGCGGCTTGGGCGTTGTCACCATTCTGCGCATGCGCGATGGCCCAAGGGTATGAACATAGACGTTTTGGGCTCGAGCGGGGTTTCTCATGGGCCGATGGGATCGAGTGAGGTATCCATGTGAAGCCTAGGTGAGGGGGTTACACTAGGGTGTCGTATCCATTCTGCTGCGCAGGTCACGTGGGGGTTGTGACGTCACTTCCGGTTGGGGTGAATGGGGCGTGACCTTGGGTACATGTCTAGACTTGTTTGTGTGTGTTGATGTACTGGGGGGTTTTTTTTCTCCCACAATGGCGTTCACGTGGTGTGGTGGGTCTGCGCACAGACGTCACTTTCGGTTTTCACTAAAACTACCTCCAAACCCAGAAGAGTTCCAACGTTCAACCCTCCGGGGTGTTTTCCCGCCCCCGCCCCGGCGCCCCGCAGCGCGCGCGGGTTCTCCGGCCGCAGCGCGCGCGTCATCCCCGGCAGTGCCCGCGCGCGGGTCAAAAGGTCAAAGGTCACCTCCAGGTCAGACGGTCCAATGTCCAATGAGACAATGTTGCGGCATCGATATAGTCAGAGCTTGAACCCCAAAAAGGGGATTGTAAATGAACCTGGGAAGGATGGGCAGGTCCATTTGGACCAATCAGCGGTCGAGAAAAAAGAGCCAATCAGCGGTCGAGAAAAAGAACCAATCAGCGGTCGAACAATCAGCCAATCGAATTGGGATACTCACGGTGTGCTTTCGCTGACGTCCGCTCCTACATCCGGGTTCTTGTACACCCGGGTAATGTTTTCTGGACATGGATGGGTTACCTTTGGCTCCATTCTAGGCCACTGATTGGCTAATACGGTGTTCAAAGCCAGTTTCATGCATTATGTTCATAGAACTTATAGTAATAATCTATACGTGTTGGACGAGTCTTCACTCACCGTATACACGCACTTTAATGAAATGCCCGCTCCAAACCTAGACCAAAAACACGTACTTGGTTTGTGGGCTGATTTCATTGGCTCTCTATTTTACTATAGTGCTCTTGCATTCTAACCTTGATGGGTTACCTAGAACTTATAGTCATAAACATAATCTATACGTGTTGGACGAGTCTTCACTCACCGTATACACGCACCTCAATGAAATGCCCTCTCCAAACCTAGACCAAAACACGTACTTGGTCTGTGGGCTGATTTCATTGGCTCTCTATTTTACTATAGTACTCTTGCATTCTAACCTTGATGGGTTACATTTTGGCCCCATCCTACACCACTGATTTCAGTTTGACTGAATCTCCACATTGGGCATTGATGCATTAGGAATAAAACACACAAGACAGGGTTTTTTGGTGAGATCTTTTTTTTTTTTATTCAGTGAACAACAACAACGTGAGAACAACCACGTGAAAACTGAAGCCCAGAACAAGGGGCTTGTAATTAACTGAAGCCCAGAACAAGGGGCTTGCACATTGAAGCCCAGAACAAGGGGCTTGCACATTGAAGCCCAGAACAAGGGGCTTGTCATTAACTTAAGCCCAGAACGGGGCTTGTACATTGAAATGATGGGCGGCCCAGTCATATACGAGTACATCGCGGTCCTCGGCCTTGGGGTACTCGTCAAACATCTGTACGATGGTAGATAAGGGTCTTCTCCGGCATCGATGGTACAGGTAAAACAAGCAATATTGTCCGCACACGCCACTGGTCAGGCTTTGCAACGTTTGACTCTTCCAACACCACGTCTCTGTGCCTTGATCCATGAAGTCTGTTAAATCGGGATGGAGGGGTGGCAGGCCGTACGGGTCAAAGTATTCGCCCTGCTGTTCTGTCAAGTACACGGCCACCCAGTGTTCACCGGGTCGATCCATGGGGTCCGTGTTGAGAACGTAAGCAGCAGGATACATACGGTCTAATGGGAACACATCTCGGGCGAACACCCCTTGAAAGACCATACGTGTCCCTGGGTCATTCTTCAGCACGGTGGTTATCTGGTCTGTATCCATGTTAGGTGGAGAAGTCACACAGCACGTTGCGCGCCTTGTCCACTTGAATGATGTTGTCATCCAAACTCAGCGTAGCAGATCTCAGCATTGGAAACATTGATTATGTGGGGCATCATGCAGAGTGGTTTCCAGCCATGAGATTGCCTTGCCAGCCAGGACCAGCTAGTGAGTCTAGTTCTAAAGATTAGAGGTTAAGGTCAAGAGGCCAGACTGCAACAGTGTGCCATTGTAGTCCTCCCGACTGATCATATTCCCTTTGTCCTGGATTATTGAGTTTGACCGGTGAAAACGTAAAACAGGCTCAGTAGTCGAACAAGAATTCTATCACTTTAAGGGTTCAGTGTTCAAAGGCCAGTAGCTAACATATTCCATCATCCGCTGAGACCACAAATTGATGCAAATGTTTAAAGTCAAACGGATTCTCTGGGTAGGCTCCGCTGAAACTGGTATTTTCCACACAGGCCAGGATCAATCGTTTGGGTAGTTCCCCTGGGAACAGGTTTTCTTTGTTGGCGCTCATATTTCCAGCAGGCACAGAGAACACTTTGGTTTGTACACGTCGGATAGGGTACTGGGCTGGTTTTGTTTCCAAGACTTTCATGTGTCCCAATTGAACGGCTGGATTCGGTTTCACTTTTCGGACATACAGGACTGCGCCCGGATTGGCGGCGGCTCCGCCGTCGCGCGCCCTACCGTTGAGTGGCCCATCAGGAGGCGAAGTTGAAGGCCGCCCGTATCAGTCAGCGGATTGATGGGGATCTTGTTCAAGAGGTACCGGTCTTGCATGAACATGTCTGCGTGCAATCGACCCATCATATCCACCGAGGCACTGTTCGCAGTGAAAGCCTTCCGTTTGTTATATCCCCATTGTCCACCGTGTCCATGTGCTCGGGCGTGTCCTTGTAGAATAAAGCGGTTGTCAGCTGAGATTTTTTTGCCTCTCGGCCATACGACAACAGTGTCTCGATGTAGGCTCGATAGGGGTACGTGTTGGTGGACTCACTGATGAGTTTGTCTCTGAGAAAAATATCCACCTGCTGAAACATCGAGTGCAGCCAGAGATTCGTCGGGCCCACCGTTGCTTGATCAACGATTCTGGTGCCAGCTCCATTGACCACCTTGGCTTTCACATACAAGTATGTATGGGCTAAATCCACATAGGCCGTATCCGCATTACTGATGGTGAATTCGATGGGCCCGGTTTCGTTGATGCTGGAGAGCGGGAGATGCTCCACCCATAATCCTTGTTCGACACTGGTCTGTGTGGGCGGCACGGTCCACAAATCAAATTCACTGTTGGTGGAGGGGCAGGACTCGGCCTGGATCAAGGACATGTTTAAGAAAAGATATCCTTTGTCTTCTTCGATGTGCGTCGTCGCTGGGTCGGTCGTCGACTGGTGCGTGGTCTCGGTGGGGCGGCTCTTTTATTCCCTACGGTGCGTTGTGCTTTGGCCACCAAGACGCCTCCCGCTTCTTTGGCCCGCCGTTTCAAGGCTTCTTTGGGTGCCGTACCCCCAAGACATCACCGGCCACTTGCAGTCCACTGCGTACCGCTTGTTTGCCCATTGCTTTCACCACACGCGTCACCAAGGGCAGGAACGTTTGACGATGCTGCCGAGTATGTTCCCCAGTCCATGTCCTCGTTGCATGCGTGCACCGCTAAAGACCGGAAAGCCACTCCCGGCCTGTTGGGCATAATAGTCCATATAGCTGCGTGCATCGCACTCGTAAGGTACTTTCATTATGCAAAGTGGGGAGCACGTGCTTGTCGAAAATGAAGTGTCAGCACCACTTTTCCACCGGTCGTCCCGTGTCATCTCTTATATCCACCGTGATCGTGTTGATGTCAGTTTGTCGTACGGGCAAGTAGAGCATGTGGGTGAAACTGTGGGTGACTTGACCTCCATACGTCTTTTTAATGGGGACCACCCGTAACAGAGGGGTGTTGATATCGCCCACGATGTGGTTGTCCACCACGTCCGAGTAGACGTAGAGTCCGTACATACCCGACTTCATATCCATCGGCATCTCGCCATGGTGTTCGATGGGACCAGCGAACGTCTTTAGATCGAAACCCAACATTTGCTGTAGGATAGGACTCAGTACGACACTCGCCTTGCCGGTGACGATAAGCTCTGCCTTGTCGTTGTGTGCGTTGTAATCGAAGTCCACGTGATTCTTGAAGGGATAGGCTTGGATGGGTTTTGAACTATTCGTGACCTGCCGTAGAGCCTTATAATGCAACGGTCAGTCTTGACAGCCACCATGAACTCTCTTTGAGGGTATCGTGTGTTGGCCTTCGGGCGAAAGTGAGTCAGGTGTTTCCGCCTTCGTAAAAGTTCACCTCATTACCAGACTTCATTGGCTCGCACGTTGTGCCAGCGATGGTGTGGATATCAGGAGCCCATTCCCAGCGTCGGTAAATGCAACGTTGCGGTAACTGGGTGACGTATGGCCACCCAGTGTTTGTCCGCGAGCACATCCAGCGAACTGTTACCAGGTAGGGTCAACGCGGGTAAAACCATGTGGCGACTATGAGCTGTCCTGCTGCTGCTGTTGGTTTTAATAGGTGTTCCAGGCCTTGGGCGGTTGTGTCCGGCGTCGTGTTCGTCGCGTTGACTTGCTACGTGTCACGGCTCTGGAGATGTGGGGTGTCCTGATCGAGGGTGGTTTTTTAAGGTCTGAAAAGAAGGTACCCGTTGTGATGGTGGTGGAGTTTTGGGGGGTGACTCCGGTTCCCAGTCGGCTTCCCAAGAAGGTTGTGGTGAGAGTCGTGGTGCACGACTCGGCGATTGCTGGGTTTGCTGCATAAAGGCCCAGCGGTGGGGGTTCCCCACCAATTCCTGTGGTACATGCATGTCTTTCAAGCCTTGAACGAAGACCTCCCATCCTCGAGGGTCCGTGTGTGATCTGCGTTGACGCATCAGATCAATCACTAAATCCGTCATGTGGGTCCCCGGGACCACCTGATTCTGTACCAGGAGTTCGCCTTTATCATTCCAAGTCATGTTAGGATTCTGTTTCATCCGTTGTAATACCAGGCCAACTTGTTTCTTGAACGATGCAGGTACACTCCTCAGCACTTCGTCTTCCACCCACTGTGGGGCTGTGGGGGCTACCCCACCCGGCTGTTGGAACGGTGCTGAGGTCGGCGGTCTGTCACGTGGTGGTGGTGGTGGTGGTGGTGGTGGTGGTGCTGTTGCTGGGGTAGACAGGGTTTTGTATTGGTCCATGAGCGTCATGTACCGTTGAAGCGTCTCATTGTACCGTTGTACTTTCTCACTGTCGCTTAACCCCGGTCTCTGTAAGATCTGTTGCATCTCTCCATCGAGGGTGTTTATGGTCTTCACCGTAGGTGGAACAGGGTAGGGTGATTGGAGGTTTTGAAGCAACCGAGGTTCGACGAGGACCATTTTTTTCATGTGGTTCATTGTCGGCCGAAGAGTCCACCCAATACTGGACCCAACACAGAAGCGGCCAACGGTGCTAAGATGGCCCCGAGAAAGCCGCCTTTCTGTAACACCTTTTTCTTTTGTGTTTGAGGGACCCGCTTATGGACTAGGGTCCGGAGACCTGTCTTATGCTTGGCCAACTTGGTCTTCTGAGCCGGAGTCAGTGGTACGTTGCCTTTTAACAGGTTGTACCCGATCTCGCACAGACAGCGTACAAGGTCAGGGTCCGCACCGCGTACAATGGTTCGGACTAACTCGGGTGGAGCCGTCTTCAATACACGGAGCGTGGGGGCGTGCTTCCGTACTCGCGCAGACATCCTGTACAACTAATGCTAGAACCCACAACTCTGCCCTTTTTATCCACCTCACAGACAAAGTCAACCCTGCTGTGATATTCATTCTTTTTATTATTCCCCATCATCAAACACACAAACCCCAGCTGGAGGCGCCACTGTGGGTGTGTTTACATTATTTTTGCATGTACACGTGGTGGGTCTCTCCGGGAAAGATGCCGGTCCGTAGTCGAAGATGTTCGGGGGTGGCTTGCTTGAGGTCGAAGAGCATATACCCGTGCTGAGGGGTTGTGGCATCTTTGAAGGCTTCCAACACACACGGTGTGCGGCCGGGATACATCTGTCTCGCCAGGTGCAGCAGTTGAGTGGTATCTCTCGGGTTTTTGAAGACCACCAGGTAGTGGGCATTTAAGGTGATATTCCGATGTTCTTTGTTTTTACTGAACAGATTCTGCACAATGTAGATGATGCTGAGCCGTCGATGATGGCTGCCTTTGGTAAAGAGTTGGGTCACCCGACTGTCCGTCTCCGCCATGAGATCATCCAGAACCACCAAGGTGTCGGGTTCCAGATCGGCCAGGTTGGGTAGGCCTTCCACGAACGTGATGTGGGGCATTGCTGCATACGCTGCCTGCCATTCTCCGTAACACCACACGACTCGGTCAATGGGTGGGGTGATCATGCTGTCGGCGTGTTGAAGGAGCTTCCTGATGAAGTGCGTTTTGCCGGAACCCGTCGGTCCTGCGATGACGCAAGTGAGGGGATGCTGCCACCCAGGGTCCATGGTTCGAGGTGTATCCGTTGTCGTGGTAACCCGCTCTTGTAAATTTCGTACGAGTGAACTGGAGTGGTGGTGGGTACAACGTCGGTCGTCGTTGTCTGTTCACTGTCAGGGATTGAGCTGGGGGTGGGTACAACGTGGGTCGTCGTTGTCGGTTCACTGTGAGGGATGAAATCCGGTGGGTGTTCAGACGTAGTGGGCGTGCTTGGTGTAGGTGTAGAGCTTGGTGTGGAGCTCGACGTGGCTTGTACACGGGGTGTGGTGGTGGTGACTGGGCTCGATACGACTGGTGCTCTCTGTAGACCGGTTTCACTGGTGCCTGGTGTTCTCAGCTGGTTAAGTAACGTGCTGACATAGGCTACGTCGTAAAACACACCTCCGTACAACACACTCAGCAGGGTTAGCAATAGCACCCCAAAGCCCACTTGTGCTTTGCGCGTTTTGGGAGGAGACGCTGTGTTCAGAGGCAGCTGCTGTTTGTCCATAGCACTGTGGTCGGACGTGGAATGAAGGAGGACGGCAGTGGTGTCTGGCTTTATAGTCGTTTCACCTGGTTGGCCGCGACCCAGGAATTGAAGGAACTGGCCCAGCCTTGCCATTTTACGAAATGAAACAGTTTGCCACGTCGACGTTCCGTTTTCAAAATTTGCTCCACCGTGTAGTAGTCTTGCTGTGTTTTTACAACAGGCTGTAATTCCGTCTCGTAAAACGTCCCTAGCAACGTTTCCCCTTGGAGATCTTCCAGTTCATAGACTCGCCGCTGTCGGGGTAGGCGCCGTTTAATCAGGAAGTGCTCATCGCTCCAGTTGGGCAAGTAACTTTTCTCGAACTTGCCCTTGACTTTGCTGATCCGTACAGGGTCCCCGACCTTGTACACCGCCTTCGTCGTTCGCTGCGATGGCCTGGGGTACAAGACACGCCGGACTTGGGCTTCATTGCGTTGGGTCACGGTAATGGGGGCTCTCTCTATACTCCGGTGATAGGCTCGATTGTAACCCCTCACCAGTTTCAGGAGAACATGGATGTACCGCCTTGTATTCTTATAGGTGAAATATTTATACATGCGGCCTTTGAATGTCCTGTTGAACCTCTCCACCACGGAAGCCTTGGTCTCGTTGTACGTATGGAAGAAAAACACCTTCTATTTCTTGAGAAAGGCTTGGAACGGTCTGTTGAGGAATTCCGTGCCTTCGTCGGTTTGCAAATACAAAGGTTTGCGCCCGGTCTTGAAGATGTCTTTGAACGCCGCTATGAGATTTGCCCCCGTTTTCGTCCGGATGGGTACCACCCACGCATACTTGGATAGGATATCGATGCACGTCAAGATATACCGATTCTCATCGTTGTGTTTGGCAAAGGCGCTCATATCGACCAAATCCGCTTGCCACTGGGCATCTATTCCTCCCACGATGACCCGGTTCCGTAGAAAATGGCGACGGACAGATCGATGTAAGGTATAGGTGTCTTGTCTTCTTAACCAATCTCGGACTTGGGCACGTTGTAGCCCCTGGGGTTTGGCCGCTCGATAGAGAGCCGACAATGCACTATAGGCCGCCGGACTGTCGGGACTGTAGTATAAGTTATCCAACACCTTCTCCCAGCGCTTCATGGTGACAAAATGATGATGCACCCTGGCTCTATCGTTTATTTATAACGGGTATATCTTGGGCCGGAGTTTCTTTCTGATTTTCTTCATTGGCTTTCACAGTGTCCATGGTAAATGACCAGTCCAACTCGTCTGATGACCGCTTGATAAGCACTTCATCCACATCTACCACGGCATCTTTCAATGCAGACCATAGATCAGGATGAAGGGTAAAATGCACTGTACCCCCATCATGCCGAGCCAATTGAGCAAAGAAAGGGCCGCGTCGGATGTACACATCGTGACACAAGTGGATGAGATCGCCGTCCAGTTCACCAGACAACACCCGTTTGAATTTGGTCCAGCCCTCTCGGGACAGACGAATGTGAGCCGGGCACGGTTGTGTAGGGTCCGTGTCTCCCACCACCTCCTCCATGATATCGACCTTATCCGCATACACGTGCAGGAAAATCTCGGGGGTCAAGCTGAGATACGCCAGTATCATATGCTCCGCCATGGTCAGTACGTGAATGGTACCAGATTTGACTGTCTCTCGTATTTATAGGGAGAACCCCGTGAGATGAAAGGATCAGGTGGTCATATCACTGGGCTGACTGAGTCTAGCCGGGTAATCAATGGCATCGTCGTCGGGTTCATGTAGTTGTTCATCGGGTTCTGCCGCCGATTCTCTCAGGGCACGAGCCCACTCCAACTCGTCTGATTACCGCTCGTCCGGTGTAAACAGCTGGTCCACGATAGGCACCACTTTCTCGAAGGCTGTCCACAGATCGGGGTCTAGGGTGAAGCTTCGCGTAGCATCTTGGTAGCGGCCCAGACGTGGGAAGAAAGGTCCACGGTATACGTAGATGGCATTGTCTATGTGGATGACGTGTCCATCGAGCTCGCCGCTCAACACCCGTTTAAATTTGGTCCAGCCGTCACGGTGTAGCGTCACCGTATTCGATACGGTCTCAGCGGCCGACCAGCAAACTCCACGGTCTTCCACCAGGGTGACTTTATCTTCATAGACGTGTAACCCCACCCGGGGTGTAAGGGGCAGGATGGCTCGTAGGACGGGTGACATGCTTGACCCAGTGACGATCGTTGAATGACACACACTCTGTCTCACCCTCGTATTTATAGTCCCCACTGTCAATACCACAGCGCCAGGGTCAATAGGGCACAGACTATTGTGAGGCCAACCAGCCGGCGCTGGTTCCGGCGTGAGCGCTCCTGGTCCATAGCGCGAGCATCAAGGATGGCTGTCATAGTCCAGTAGTGGTGAGTGATGGCACGCCTCTCCATCGAGTGCACTCTGTGGAGGACCGCTTCTGTGAACTCGTTCAGGATCTGGCGTCGTCCCTCGTTGTCGTCGCCATCTGCAAACATGGACCGGACCACTGCTCGGTAACCCGTGAGTGAATTCACCACGGTGGCATGCTGTACAATGCGAGTCGCATAGGGCTGGGTCTCCGTCATGGCTCTGCGACCGTAGAAATGAAGGTGTACGATCCAGAGAGACGTGTTTTATAGACCATGTCACACATGCGCGCCTAGCTCTACGGGTGTAGTCCGTGATACGTACTATTCTGATGGGTTAGTCCAAAATAGAGAGCAACAACAACACAGATTACAGATCAATCCTTTTATTATGCGTGAACATCATAGGAATGCATGTACTGACCTGTCTGTGGGGGTTTCCCACAATGGCGTTCACCTTCGTGTCTTTTCGGGTACGTCCGTGTCTTTTCGGTAAAGCCCGTGTCTTTTCGGTAAAGTCCGTGTCTTTTCGGTAAAGTCCGTGTCTTTTCGGATCGGTGACGTCCGTGTCTGTCATCCGGGCACTTCGCGTCTGCGCCTGCATTGGGTATGTATCAGGGTCTTCATACGCGCGCGCAATGCGGCTCAGTCGTACACCAGTACACCAGTCTCGATCCTCGACTTGGGGTAGAGTGTGCTAAAAATAGATTACCAGCTAGCGTGCTATAAAAGGGAAGCGACCTTGCCATTTCATCAGACACTCTATCAACCGCCAAGATGTTCACTTGCACAACTTGCCAGAAGCAGTTTACTCGTCTAGATAATTTACGACGCCACGAGGCCTCCACCCACAACGATGGACTGTATACTTGTATAACCTGCGCACGGTCATTTAATCGGGAAGATGCTTTACTGCGCCACGAACGTTCAATTCATGGGCCACCCAAGCGTCCATGCGAGGATTGTGATCAACTCTTCAAACGACGCAGTCAGTTGCTGCGACACCAACGGTTGATTCATGGTCCGTCTCTACGGTTTGAGCGACAACTTCCTACTGAAGAGGAGCCACGGAAGGTGAGATCCAGTGAAGATAAGCCCGGGGAGACGAACGCCACTGGTGATGCGATGAAGGAGAGCCCGCCTATACCCACAGTTCAGAAGAGCCTGAATATCCAGCCGGACCCCAGCGTTACGGTTTCGAGTCCTGACAACATCGAACATTTTCTGGTGGAGCCCATAAATGTTCCTAGCGATCTCTTACAGGACAACCATCCAATCAGTGACATCGATCGGCGCCATTGGTCCATGACACGGTACTGTTTCCACCCTCAAGATATCTACAATTTCCCACTGACCAACCGCACCTGTCTACGCAGCTACGTGGAAGCCATCTTCAACGATCAAACTACGGCCTTTACATTGAATGTCGCTTTCGGGTACATCTTACGTCACAAAAAGACGGACCAGTTACAGTATTATTATCCCAGTGCCAACAACCATGTGTTTGACCAGCCGGTCACCATCATTAACCGGGGGTCACTAGAGACGATGCTGGAGATACTGGACACCGTGGAACCCTTGAGATGGGCGCATCGTCAACGCCCCAACATTCAATGGGTGGTAGAGAGGGTAACCAATGTCACGTTTTTCCTGACCAAGCTGACCGATCACCCCCATCGGTTGAATGCGTCACCCGTGCACTGATGAATATCATGCCGTACACACACTCTATGTCTACATGCTGCTCGCTGACTTGAGCTCAGTAAACCCTTGTACCTAATGTGACAATGTGTTAAATAATAAAACATGGTGTTTGATATTTCAATTTGTTTTGCTGTGAACATACTAAACATACCCAGAGCGGCTCCCCCAGCCTGGGTATGATGTAACATTGGGGATAATAAACTATATAAACATTGCTGAACTTGTCGTTATTCATATTGGACCGTCTGACCTGGAGGTGACCTTTGACCTTTTGACCCGCGCGCGCGGGCACTGCCGGGGATGACGCGCGCGCGCTGCGGCCGGAGAACCCGCGGGCGCGCGCTGCGGGGCGCCGGGGCGGGGGCGGGAAAACACCCCGGAGGGTTGAACGTTGGAACTCTTCTGGGTTTGGAGGTAGTTTTAGTGAAAACCGAAAGTGACGTCTGTGCGCAGACCCACCAAACCACGTCCGAAGGTGAACGCCATTGTGGGGGGAAAAAAAACCCCAGTACATCAACACACACAAACAAGTCTAGACATGTACCCAAGGTCACGCCCCATTCACCCCAACCGGAAGTGACGTCACAACCCCCACGTGACCTGCGCAGCAGAATGGATACGACACCCTAGTGTAACCCCCTCACCTAGGCTTCACATGGATACATCACTCGATCCCATCGGCCCATGAGAAACCCCGCTCGAGCCCAAAACGTCTATGTTCATACCCTTGGGCCACCGCGCATGCGCAGAATGGTGACAACGCCCAAGCCGCTAGTCCAGTCAGATGCCCCTTCACCTAAGCTTCACTTTGATACCTCATATGACCCCATTGGACCATGAGTAACTCCCCTAGCTCTCAAAATGGCTATTTCCATACCCTTGGGCCACCGCGTATGCGCAGAATGGTGACAATGCCCAAGCCGCTAGTCCAGTCAGATGCCCCTTCACATAAGCTTCACATGGATACCTCACTCGACCCCATTGCACCATGAGTAACTCCCCTAGCTCCAAAATGGCTATTTCCATACCCTTGGGCCACCGCGCATGCGCAGAATGGTGACAATGCCCAAGCCGCTAGTCCAGTCAGATGCCCCTTCACATAAGCTTCACATGGATACCTCACTCGACCCCATTGCACAATGAGTAACTCCCCTAGCTCCAAAATGTCTATTTTCATACCCTTGGGCCACCGCGCATGCGCAGAATGGTGACAACGCCCAAGCCGCTAGTGCAGTCAGATGCCCCTTCACCTAAGCTTCACGTTGATACCTCACTCGACCCCATTGGACCATGAGTAACTCCCCTAGCTCCAAAATGGCTATTTCCATACCCTTGGACCACCGCGCATGCGCAGAATGACGCTAGTTCAACCCCACACCCAGCCCATCAGATGCCCCCTCACCTAGGCTTCACATTGATACATCACTCGACCCCACTGGACCAGTAGTAACTCCCCTAGCTCCAAAACGGCTATTTCCATACCCTTGGGCCACACGAGTTGTCTCCCTTGCGTCAGTGTGTGCAGATGGCGCTATGATCGACGCCGTGATGTGGAAAGGGCGTCCCCACACCATCCTGGAGCCGCCATTTTGTTTGTTGATTTTCTGCGGAGATACGCGGGACAATAAACGCTCGACCCTAGGGTGGTACAGATGCTAGACTGATGCTATTAACATGGTACAACACCTATAGATTATGTTTATTATTATTATATGGCTTAGAGGGTTTTTTGAGGATAATGTGAGGGTTTTTTCTCCCCGTGACCTCCCCACCGCCTCGTTTGCTCCCTTGCGCCGCCATTTTGAACCCACCACCTCCCACAGCCGCCATTTTGGTCCCACCACCACCCACAGGCCGCCATTTTGAACCCACCACCACCACCCACAGGCCGCCATTTTGAACCCACCACCACCACCCACAGGCCGCCATTTTGAACCCACCACCACCACCCACAGGCCGCCATTTTGAACCCACCACCACCTCCCACAGACCGCCATTTTGACCACCCCACACCCAGCCCATTAGATGCCCCTTCACATAAGCTTCACTTTGATACCTCACTCGACCCCATCGGACCATTTTATGTAGGGACTACTTTTTCTCCGCGGAAGGTTTTCCCGCGACCGAATCACCGCAAGACATGACCGCATCACCGCGGATGAATACATCTTTGACCTGGGTCACGTGATATGCAAATTTGGAACTCTCCTGTGCTGGAGGTAGCTTTTTGGTCAGAGGTCAAAATACTCGCTTCTCATTGGCTGTGTGACCTCCACGTGACCTCCACAAAATATGCAAATTTCTGAGGTCAATAAGCGTCAATTTGCTCTTTGTATACTACTGGTACTACTGTCAATATGGTGGATTGTTTCAACGACCTTGTTCTTGGTGAGATCCAGCCAGTCAGCGAGTATTGTAGGTTCAACGTTTTCTCGCTTTGACCACTCAATTACATACTCTTCCAGTGCAGTCAGGACTATCTTCTGGTCCGCATTCAGGGTTTTTTATCGGCTCTCTATATTTAGGTCCCTTCATCAGGAGTCTTTTTTTAGGTCCTCATCACTCACTTTATCAAGGTGACCAGTCACAACATTCTTGCATGGTGTATAGGTTAAAGTTCGATGATTCATAATAACAATTATAGCCCCCAGACATGTATAAGTTCCTGTCAAACTCCTTGACCGCATTAGAGTAATTGAATATTTTGGTGGTTATAGATTTAGTATAATTATATGAAATGCAAGGAGGATCTGTAAACTTAAAATAGTTTGATACGGCGCTGCGTACCTCTGGATGATTCAGGATTCCTGGTAAATTAATAATGCCCAATCCTTTATCACATGACATAACAATGGTTGAAATGGGAAGCTCAGCGACGTGGCATTACCGTACGACAAAAAGCCAACCACACGGAGAAACGGGTTGGACACCGACGCCTCTCCGTGAACAGATATGCCGTCATCGCAAATACCCGACCGTGTTGCGGTCATGAGTGTCATTTCGGTCATGTGTGTGCATTCACAATAGGGTGCGACAGATGAGCACAGTCGACGTTAAACCCTCAACTTGGCTTACAGTTGCCCTGTGTGTGGACACACCTTTACCAGACACTACGATATGATGCGACACCAGATGTGTATACATGGGATTGATGACATCGAGTGCCTAGAGGCCGATGAGCCCACTGAGACAGAAAAAAAAATTGGAGCGATATGCAAGATGCAGAGACTGATGCCGAGATTGTTAAGAGCCTATCCATTGATTCAGAGAGCTTGACCTCAGATAGTCGGGATACGTCTCAGGGAAGACCGAGTGTGGAAGAAAGGGTACCCACCTTTTGAGACGGTGTTGTAACAGCGGCCGTTAACACCCACGCTGCAGTGATCGAGGACGCCGAGCAGGATAATTTGCAAGAGGCTTACATCCAAATGACAGATGAGCACAGTCGACGTTAAACCCTCAACTTGGCTTACAGTTGCCCTGTGTGTGGACACACCTTTACCAGACACTACGATATGATGCGACACCAGATGTGTATACATGGGATTGATGACATCGAGTGCCTAGAGGCCGATGAGCCCACTGAGACAGAAAAAAAAATTGGAGCGATATGCAAGATGCAGAGACTGATGCCGAGATTGTTAAGAGCCTATCCATTGATTCAGAGAGCTTGACCTCAGATAGTCGGGATACGTCTCAGGGAAGACCGAGTGTGGAAGAAAGGGTACCCACCTTTTGAGACGGTGTTGTAACAGCGGCCGTTAACACCCACGCTGCAGTGATCGAGGACGCCGAGCAGGATAATTTGCAAGAGGCTTACATCCAAATGCGCTCGACCATCCCGAAAACAGCCATGGTGATCTATGAACGGTATAACCCGCTGTGTCTTGAAATGAAGGACCATCATAAAGACCAATCGTCACTTGAAGGAGGATATGGGGTAACCACCCGCCGAAGCCTTGGCAAATGTCGTCAAAATGCGAAAGCATGCCTCGACTGTATCCGGAACGTTTAAAATCGACGATTGGCGCTAGCGGATTCTGAATAGACAAGAGCAGCCGAGAATACACCTAACGGGCAAGAACAACCATTACCGAAGATTGAAATGAAAACGATTGAACAAGAGCATACTTTAATTTCAAACACACCCATAGCGTCTCCCACAGATCGGGTGTGCTGTGATGGAGCGTATAATAAAATGTTTATCCTGTCATCCTTGTTGTTGTTGTTGTTGGTCTTTCTAGCCAGTCAGAATAGAGATACACCCATAGAACTACTTATGTTACTGCGGCTGTGTGTGTGCGTGTGTGTGTGGTCTTACTCACCAGCGTTAGGGCGTCACTACCTGAAGACGGGCGTCGGACACGCCTCACTCACTCACTCACTCACACAAACAGTTTGTACCCATGAGGTGGAGAGGTGACTCTACCATGGCATACCGGAGTTCAGGAGTTTGTGTCTGCATACATCTTCAGGGTTTACTAGTCGCACCTATTGTTTAGAGTATGTCTCAATGGCGCACCTGAGCGACGCTGCACTTTGTCTACTACTGATGACGTCACAGTCACGTGGACATCACCCGAGTCATATTCTACTTCAAGATGGCACTCCACACGGCCCATATGGACCAAGAATGGTCCCTCAATCACACCCCACGCATCCCAAAAATGCTCGCTACTACTCCTACTGATGACGTCACCAGTGACGTAACAGATGACATGGACATCGTTCAAGTCGTGGTCTACACCACAAGAACTTCAACATGTGACCCTACACACCATATTTGGATGAGATATAACCCCTCAGTCGCTCAAATATGCTTAAAGTAAACTTACACCACTGATATTTCATTGGACTATTACAGCTGGAAAAAATATACTGCTATGGTTTATATATGCCTGTTAAATGATTCGGCTGACCCAATTTCCGAGAGGTACGGCATATCACGCTGGGCATACAGTTTCTCGTCAGATCACGGGAGTTAAGCAACGTTGAGCCAGGTCAATACTTGACTGGGTGCTGTACTGATCAGTGTCCAGGATAATAGGAGCTGAGGGCAATAACTCTTGTACTGTGTTCTCTGTTATAATATAAATGCATGTTTTGCACTACGACGGCGGGATTGGGTTCTTTTCTTTCTGGCTCGCTGAATTGTCTCGCTCGCTGATTGATCCATCAGACCTAGCAGTATAGCGTCATTATATCTTTCGCTAGAATCCTCTTTTTTATACATTATGTATGGAGAGTAAATTAACATTGAAATGACTGCGGAGTATTGAAGGTATGGTTAACATCTAAAGTCAACCGGAAGTCACGTCACAACAGGTCAATTAACATTGACCACCGAAAGTTACCGGAGATTTACCGACCATTAATGGAAAGAGAAATCGGGTGTATTCCTGTTGACCTACATACATTTATTAAGTGGGTCAACGGTACTTGAAATACACTTTCTCTTCTACTCAGGCGTCTGGTGTTTTCTCAACCTTAACACTGGAGCTAATCGAATCTTACTCAACTTTCCATGGTTTTAGTGATAAAAATCAGTTACTTCGGACATTTTTTGTTCGATAACGTTCGAATGATCTTTAAAACAGACATATACTGATCGTAAACACGATTTGTTTTCAAATTTTAAATTATGTATTAAAGGTTATACAAAATGGTCTCAAAATCTGCTACTTTTTTGTGCTAAATTGTTGTAGAGGTGATTATATAGACTTGTTTTACATTTTTGTATGTTTTCAAACAGCCCAAGGTTGGAAATAGCAGCAGTGAAGTGCGACAATTTTATGTCCCTTTCAAAACGGCGAAAGCTGTGACCGCTTGACCTGTGACGTCACAACCTGATTACGATCTCTCTCAAATGCCTGTTGTGACGTCCAAATGTCAGCGACATCACGCTAGAATTCCCACAGTTGGGTGAATCTTTCGTAACAACGCCCGACGTCATAGACTATGACGTTTACGGCGTTATCGTAATCAGGTTGTGACGTCATGCACCAGAGGTCACGGCTCCAATACGTTTTCCCCCACATGTGTGCTATTCATGTCCTAAAACCCACTTCGACGACATTATTCGAGAAAAAAATACTAATTTCTTGTTTGGAACACTACTGGGTATGTTTTAATGCAAAGTGGTATAGAGTCATTTGGTATAACCTTTAAACATGACATGTTCATATCATCTGGAAGGATGAATATCTGTCAAAACATTTAAAAACTTTATTTTTTAACTTTATACTCTTATTTCGGTGAGTATTCTTACAAAGATCTGCTATTTTCCGTCGTTTGCGCAGTTGAATTGTAGGGTCTCCGACCGAGCATTCGAGTCCCATCAATGTGGTATTGTTGATGAAAAATAAGTCCACCATTCCCAGACCACGTGGAGCCTACTGTAACAATATAGAATAAATGTTTAAATAAAAGTTTTAAAATTTTATCAAATGTGATCTTTCGGGAAGTGAACTGTATCTCTTGAAAAGCAATGTTAATTGTCTCCAAAATGAAATCTGTCTGTTGAGAAACAACTGTACTGTATTCTGGAAGATGAAAATTATCGCATAAAAAGTACAATCTGTACTAAGTTTGGAGAATGAAATGTATCTGTTCAGACGCAACAATGTGATATTTTGGAAATGATTACATATCTTGAAACGCATCAATGTAATATTTGGAAAATGGAATGTTACCGCTTGAAAGCAACAATATGATCTTTTGGAGAATGAAATGTATCTGTTCAGACGAAACAATGTGATATTTTGGAAATTATTAATATCTCTTGAAACGCAACGATGTAATATTTGTAAAATGGAATGTATCTATTGAGAAACAATAATGGGGATATTCTGGAAAATTAAAAGTATCGCTTGAAAGTAATAATGTAATATTTTGGGAAATGAAATGTATCTGTTCAGCAACAATACGGTCGTTTTGAACGCAAAGTGACCTTTGTAAAAGAAACAATCTGATAATACGGAAAGCAAAATGTATCTCAAAAAGCAACAATGTATTTCTTTAAGATAAACAAAGTTCTGTTTCTTTTCTTTTCTCAGCACGCAGTTGTTTCCCCTTGACCAACTTTCACAAAACAACGAGGCGAAAATATATTAATGATTGCTCCCGTAACGTGTCGAAGGTGAAGGTCGCTCACCTCAATTTCGCGCAATTTTTACCTCGACAGTCGACGGTGGTGAGTACGTAAACAATAACATTGATCTTCAACTGCGTATTTACTGTTACTTCCTGTACTCTCGGTATTTTCTGTAATCTTCAATGGTAGAACTACTCAGCTTGTGTTGAAAAGTCTAAAGTAAGTAGAATTTGGTCATAATCGATTGAAGAAATCAGAAAATCAGTCTAGACGGCAGTTTGTTTTTATTTTGATAACAAAGGTTGTGGATTTTGCGCACTGAATGACTGCATCACGACAGCTGTTCTTTGAGAATGGCGGGGGTAAATTTCACAAAGAGGACAAAGAAATTAACCAATTTTCTAAATCCTAATGTCTTTTTGCCAATATTTGAAATTATTAATGACTTGTCAGATTTGGCGCTTGTAAAATACTCGTTAAAACCTGCATTTATGAGTTTACAGTACGTGTTTTTCAATTTGTTGGTTTTCCGAAATTATGAAAATGTGGACCCCGTGTCACGCGGCCAACAAAATACTGGAAACATGACTAATTATAACCAGCAGTAGCCGCTGAAGAAAGGTTACAAGTGAATGAATACCAATAGTACTGAACATTACCAAATGTTACTGAAAATCACCAAATGTTACCGAGTCTCAAATGTTATTGAACATCATGATCGCCAAAAGTTAATGAACACAGCTCGCGAGTTTGAACTTTTATAGCTTTTGTAGATTTGATACATGTGGATATTGTATAGCATAGAGGAAACAACCGGTACATCATCGACTGTTACTTAACATACCTTTACCAGTACTGAATATCAACATCAACTGTTACTTAACATCAACTTTACCGGTACTGAATATCAACATCATCAACTGTTACTTAACATCAACTTTACCGGTACTGGATATCAACATCATCAACTGTTACTTAACATCAACTTTACCAGTACTGGATATCAACATCATCAACTGTTACTTAACATCAACTTTACCAGTACTGGATATCAACAGCATCAACTGTTACTTAACATCATCTTTACCGGTACAGAATATCAACATCATCAACTGTTACTTACCATCAACTTTACCGGTACTGGATATCAACATCACTGAGTGACCTTCACCAATAGTTAACATCACCAACTCAGTTAATATCAACATCAGCTGTTACTGAACATTACTAACTCTTACTGAACATTATACTAACCCTTACTGAACATCAACTGACTGTTACTAACTGAAACATCAAGAGTTACTGAACATCAACTTACTGAAAATTACCAACTGTATCTAAACATCAAGTGTCATAGAATGTTACCCACTGTTTCTGAACAGTACCAACAGTTAATCTACATCAACTGTCAATGAACATCAGCATTTACTGATCAACTATTACTGAATGTTGTCGGCTGTTACTGGACATTAAGAACTGTTACTTAATATTGCCAATTGTTACTGAACATACACAATTGAATTAACTCCAACTCTTACTGAACATTACCTGTTACTGAACATCAACACATAACCAATAATTATTAAATACTACATATTGTTCACTGCTGCTGAACATGCCAATACGGCCAACCATTAGAATATCACCAACTGTCACTGAGCATGGAGAACTGTGACTAAAGCTGAGTTACTGAAACTACTAATAGTTACTGAATTATACTGAAAACCGGTAACAGTTCTAAAAATAACCTAGGTTACATGTACTTTCCACATTTAACATGGCAATTTGATATTGAACAAAGCTGAAAATACATGTACCATTAGAATAGTTACTGAATGGTACCAACAGTGACTGAACATGGCCAATTCTATATTGAACACACCTAACAATACCAGTAGTTACTGACTAGAACTCAAAGCCAGAATTACACAAAATATTACTGAACATGGCTATAACTATTACTGAACAGAACACAGACAGTTATGGAAACCACATACTTTCTGAAAAAAATTCAGTTACTATTAAAATGATAAAAACTGTAAACGATAGCTATACTGAGAAGACAGTTTCAACAGTTACTGATCATATGCTCAGCTGCTACTCCACACTGCTGAGGGTTACTGGGCAACAGATACCGACCTTGGCTAAGTGTAACTGTTACTGAACAAAATTAACATTCACTAAAATACCAATAGCTACTGAGTGATATTAACAGTTACTGATCAGGGTCAATTGCTACCACAGCTAACAGTTTCGGAACCTATCAGTAGTTACAAAACTAACTGAATACCAATTGCTACTGTACATCAACAGTTACTAAATCTCACCGGTTATTGATGATAGCTAACTGACCACAGGTTTAACCATATTCTTATGCTTTTACCCCTTATTTTCATCCTAGGTCCAGAAGTTACAAGCTAGCTGGTCGACAGGAACATCCATATAAAATCATGGCATCTTCCAGAGACCAAATGGAGACCAAGGTCACAGATGACTTGGAGTTTATTTATGTGACAGACAACAAACTGAAGTACATCAACAAGAACCATAAAAGGGTTACAGCCAAAATGTATGACTACCGCTGTGATGTTCGACTCAAAGTAGGAGATGCCAAATTCAAGGCACATCGGAATGTTTTATCCGAGGCCAGCGACTATTTCGCCGCCATGTTCAGTGTGGACATGAGGGAAAAGGATCAGGAAGAGATTGAAATCTACGAGATCAGTCCTGTCGGGTTTGCCGCCTTGCTGGATTACTTCTACCATGGCCGTTTGTCGATATGCCCTGAGAACATTGAAGACGTAATCGAGGGGGCAAGATTTCTTCATGTGGAGTGGGTCCTGGAGATCTGCTGCGACTTCCTTGTACGACATCTCAGTTTGGAGAGCTACAACAACGTCCTCCAGCTTGCCGACATGTACTGCTTAGGTGATCTGAGATGGGACATATTGCGTTTCCTGGGTGAGAATCTTATGACTCTGTCGGAAGAGCCACAGTTCTACCACAATCTCAGCTACGAGCTCCTCCTGAACTTCTTACAAGAGGACATCTACATAGAAGTCAGCGAGGGCTATATACTGAAGATCATCTTAGACTGGGTTCACGAGGACTACGACAACAGGAAGAAGTATCTGTTGAAACTTCTGGAAGAGCTTCGGATGGGCATGATGGAACTTGAGGAATTGGAACGAGTGCCCGACGATGTTCTGGAATTCGCGGAAATTGCGAAGGAAATTGAGGCTGCCAAAAGATATATTTGCAGTATTAATACCCAATGTCTTTATACCAGTGAGAAATATCTACCCAGGGGTTCGAGGAAAGTTGCGGTTATGATCGCCGCATATGAGTTTGCGAATGGGACTGCTATCCTCTACCGTGACATGAAATTCTCAGGGATGTACAAAGAAGAGATTTCGCCCATGGGTCTGGACACCGAACTGGAGTTCACCAGCCAGGCCACGATTGGTAACTTTCTGTACATAGCGGGTGGATACGACTGGCAGTACTGCAGTTCTGACCGCATGTTCAGGTTTGATCCCAGATATCGAGACTGGGTGGAACTCGCGCCCCTGCTACAGCCCCGTGTCTCATTTGCCATGTGCAGCTCCGACACAGCTGTTTTCGCCATTGGTGGGATTTACCACTTTACCGACGATGGTGAGAGAGACGAAGAAATCATTTTATCCACTGTTGAGACATATGACGCAGAAGATAATTATTGGAGACCCTTAACCGCCCTGCCTCACGGGAGCTATGACCAGGCCGCGGCATTTTTTGATGGATCCCTCTATGTCTCTGGAGGTATCAGCTCTGATCCTGTCGACCCTGTCCCACTCAACTATGTTTACAAGCTTCCCCTGGAGGCAGAATCCTGGCAACCAATGCCACACATGCTGCATCACCGCCAGGGACACAGCATGACTGCGCTGAATGGACGGCTGTATGTGATTGGTGGAAGGACTGCACATGATGTTGCCACCATTACCGACTGTTTGTCAAATGAGATGTATGACATGGAAACTGGGCAGTGGACAGAGATCACCCCTACGCCTCCAGATATTGGGCGTATATCACGTTTCGTTGGCATCCTTGATGGAAATATCGCTTTCATGGCCACCCATTCAAACAACCAGCACTTGTTTATATTTGACCTTGAGATGAGAAAAATTGAAGTTGCGGATTATTGCGGTCCAGAGTTTACACGAGTCTGTGCATTACAAGTGGCATATCCACATCGAATCATTGACTAGTGTGTACCTGGTTAGAAATTCCCAATCACGCAATGGTTGCATCTTATTCCACTTTTCTCTCCAAGCCAATGGCATTTGCCGAATTGCTTTCAAACATTCAAATCAACCAATCTGCTGCTTTGTAGATTGAAGATATATCCCATGATGCATTGCTGTTTCTCAAAGAATACATTGAACTATCGTTTCCTTGCTTGAAGCAACTTCTTACCTGAAACTGCCTAAAACTTTTCCTCTTGTACAATGTATATTGTCTCATTCAATGATGTGTTTGTATGTGCCTGTCAATCATTAACGAATCATAATACAGGTGTATTCATCGATATAATACTCTATATAGCAGTATTTCATGACAACTGTGGTAATTATATTATTGTAATTCGGGAATTGTTAAAACTGTGCTGGTAAACTTTTATTGTAACAAGTCTCTTAACTTTCGGAAGTTAGTTTTGAGTTACTTGGTATTGATGAAAAACTGACTTTTCAACTTTGAACTCCATTCACATTTCGAATTAGGCTTCATATCGTATCCCCAATTTAAAAACATGAAATGTCATTGACCTTGAATCCATTGCAATTTTGAAATGTACCATATGATTGGGTTATTGATTGGCTGTCATGTGTAGTATCTGGTCACAAATACCACCATGTTAGAGGGAATGACATAACTACTCTCACCTTACACACTGTCGTTGGGTATGTTCTGAGTGGCTCATCTCTGGTCTGTAGATGAAATCTACACCTTGGATTTGAATGCTTTCGGGGATCAAATCTATCCAGGTTAATTTGAGGTGTCAATGGAGAAGTCGACTTGTGTTTGAAGATGGAGGCCGATATTGTAGCCTCACTATAACGAACAGGTCATAAATGCATTCCAAAAGAGAGCTGTTATTCGCCAAGTGCTTCAGTGAACTCAATGAACTTGAATTCCATCCTGGAAAGTGCTTAAAAATCAGTTGTATGTCCTGGAAACTCCTTGAATTTGAATTTCATTGGAAAGTGCTTAGAAGTGCTTAAAAATTAGTTGTATGTCCTGGGAACTCCTAGAATTTGAACTCCATCCTGGAAAGTGCTTAAAATTAGGTTTAAATCACATTTTGTAGCGATTGGCAATATCCCTTTCCCATCAACATCATGATAATAATTGTGTCGAAAGTTGTGTAATATATTGCCAGAAATCTTCTGGAAAATGACCTATATGTATCAGTTTGAAAAACTCTTGGAACATTCATTGAACGGAAGAGTATGAATACTGGATTTTTCTTGGTTAATGACATACTGCTGGCCTGAGCAAAGTTCCTCGAGCAACTGATGAGTATTGACTTTGACAAGGGGGTCACTTCTGAGGAAATAGTACTTGGATCATTGTACTTTACTTTATTTTCTGAATTTTTGCATCATTTTAAAATAACTTATTGAATTTATGAGTACAGCAAGTTCACACACTGAAGTTGAAGACATTTGTGATATTGTTAGCTTATTTATTGTAAGTATGTTTTCAGGTTTTAGCTTATTTATGATTTATTGTTAATTTGTTACGTTACTTTTTTTCTTCATCTTTATTAGTGCTGATGAACATTTTGGACACTTGACTACACAATTGCTATTTATCTGTCTTGAAGTTTGTTGTTCACTATAGTGCATGTAGTGATCTTGTGTTTAGCTAAGCATTACCTGATCAAAGTCCAGGATTTTGGCCAGGATATAAAACTGTGTGTCCAAATACCACATTTTGTCTGATTTGGACAGTCTACTTCCCTTGTTTTCCTATCTCGCCCATGTTGAATCCTCCAATTTCTGCCTTCTGGAGTACTTGAATCATTTATTGGATTCGTCACATTCCATAAGTCGAAAAATTTGCTTCAATTTTATTTCATGTTGTCTTGGTCATAAGAATACTTACTATACTCTAACGGTATATGTATACTTTACATTTGCCAAAAAGAAATGGAAATGCTTTATTACATTCCCTGAGAAGTTGAAATAAATTGTTGTACCTGAAAAAAATAAATAGGGCAAAGTGAAAGTAGGGAGGAGTTGCTTGGAAAAGTGTGGAATTTGATAAAAGGTTAAAAACTGTTGTTTTTATTTGTTTTAATATTCACATGTATTAATACGCATTTAACATCCACAAGCATTTGCCTTCCCATTTAACATCAGTTTTGTAACTACTAGATATATTTGGGTCACTTGCTACCCATCCAATGAATGTAAAAAGAAAGGCCACACTAAAACCACAATTATTACCTCTATATGAAAATCTCTTTTGGATAGTTTTTTGAAACTGGCTAAAAAAAATCAAAGGTAATCTGAATAGCATTAATTGGTTCATGGAAAGCCATACACATGTTTGCCCTGTTATTGTGAAAGCCATATGACATGGGTCATTCAAAAAACATTCATTTGGCTCAAGGAAAACCATACAAATGTTCACCTTGTTATTGTGAAATCCATATAACATAGGTCATTCGAATAACATTTATTGGCTCCTGGAAAATCTTACAAATGTTCATCCTGTTAGTGCAAAATCTATAACACGGTCATCTGAATAACATTTTACTGGCTGGTGGACTTCACCAAGGCCCATATAGCTAGGATCATTTGAAAAGAATTTGTGAACTCGAAGGAAAGCCATATAAATGTTCACCCTGTTCAGCATTCTTTGGTTCCTGGAAAGTCGTACAAATGTTCAGGAATGCCCATCTGAACGATCAGTTGAGTTGAAGCAAGTCTTACCATGGTTCACTCGTTGCACGATATGCCTGAAAATTGAAAGAAACACTAACTGTGAACAATCATTGATTGTTTCGAAAGTGCAGGCTCGGTCTGAAGGAGCTCTCATTAAATATTGGTCTATTAAAAAAATATGCATAATATAAAATTTTTGAATGCTGAAATCCTGTGCGCTCTAGATTAAAGCAGGGATAGAGAATTAACATTGTCTAGTCAATGTACACCCTTACCACATTGCTATATTTATCGGTTCAACAGTCTGAAATCACACGCATTAAATGTTTAACAATACATACAATGATGATATTAGAATGTACAAATGCATTAACCTATATTTTAAAGCATGGCTTTTCAGCACCATCATTATTTCGTCTTGTGTACAATGTAGGTCACGATGGCCTATTTTTTTTATTTTTATTTTTTTCCTTTCCCGTTATATGATCAGTGGTGCCCATTAACAATCATTCGTTATAGTCTATGAACGGGTCCAGTTTTATTTTAGGAAGCCGGTATGTTTAAGTGCCATTTTCTGCAAACTGTCACAGTCGGGTTTTACATGCTATTTATATTTTGGACGCACTTTACATTGTGTATAATATATTTATTTCGCCCGTCTTAAATTGTTTGATACATCTCATAATAATTGCCATATGTGATCTGATTGATTGCTCAGAGCATTTTGCATTGTAACCTTTTGCTCCTGATGTTTGTAAAATCTTCATTTTCCAGTTCTTGTGGTATCAAATCATTGATATAATATTTTGTTTTATTAACGAGAACCCATCGAGCATTATTTGTTTCTTTACAATTCTGAATCTCGGCTACCAGATGCAAGAACAGTAAAAATGAACAAATATAAACATCTGAATATAAATGTGTCCAACATTCGTTCATCTTTACCTTCTTCTGGTAAATTAATTGAAAACGATGTTTGTATTTTTATTATCTGTGATTTGGAATTGGCCTTTGATTTTTTGTCGACTGCTGTGTAAGCTTTCTTTAGCTGCTGATATTAAAAAAAGCGCAAAATTTGATCTTTCCTTGCTTATTAGCGGATAGGACAGAAATTTGAAGAAAAAAAAATGTATGACATTATTTACTCCTGAACACTTTAGAGATACTTATAATAAGAGAATTTTATTTTTCAAAGATTACAAATGATTCAATATGGAATTCTTTGCCACTCATTTCCAATATGCATTCGGGCACATCGTGTCATGACGTCATGGCTTAAAGCCCTATCTGTTTTGATAAGTAGACATATTCATATTGTGTCTTTGTATATATTTTCTAAGTATATAACACTGTATACGTCTGTATATCAATAGAGCCAGTTCTGTTCATTGATGCGGTGTATTTGTTTGTTGTCTTTTCTGTGGAACCGTGTAGGAATTCTCCTTAGTAATTATTATGCCCAAATTATGTTAATACCAATATCATCATCTATCTTAATCCAATGAAAACATTATTTTTTAAACTATCGGCAGATTAATATTTCACCCATGTAGGTATATGTTTACCTTGGACATGTGCTGAATAAATTACTCTGCGCCTGCGCATGAAAGACGTATTTGTGATGGGGAGCATTTGTTACTTTGAAAAGCAAGCTGGTGATTGGCGATCGAATGTTTATCTTTGCACGTTCATATTTTCTCCCAAACTCCGAACAGCGCATGTCAGCTGAACGACTATCGTCTGGCTACACGATAGTCGTTCAGCTGACAGGCGCTGTTTGGAGTTTGATTTTCTCCCTTCACATAAGATTTTACGCACTACTTATTTTCAGCCTTGTAGTGTTTATAAATAAGTTGACCGCTGTAATATAATTTAAGATTGCTGTAAAGTGTCGTGAACCGAAACGATTTTCCCATGGGGCATGTCCATTTCTTGACCCGTGTTTAATTGTATTTTAGCGAAAATCGTTGCACATTTAACCGAGTTATTGTGATGACCTATTGGTCTATTGACCGAAATATGCCACTTTTGATCTCCATTCTTTGACTAGTTTATTAATTTCCTCTTTCGAATCTGGGCTACTACGCATGTAGCTGATGTCATTGACTATAAATAAGTATAGACACATCGCCAAGTTTTCAAGTCTTGAATAATATTATGGCGCGCATATAGACGTAGCGCATACATTGTCGCCTTGCACAAGTGATCACCCTGACAGAAAATAAAACGCTTTAACTTCTAATTGAAATATTTCTATTCATTTATTACTCCAGACTTCAGGTGGGGATTTGTTTGCAAGGGCCAAATCCAACATAATATTAAGCCGTCGCCCATAATAGAATTTCCCGCGTCATTAATCGAAAGATGTATTTCGTATGACAGCACCAATTCGAAATGTGTATGAAATAAAAAATAATAAAAACGCAAGATGGCTTCCTACAAGAGCGAAGCGACCAACAGTTTTCATCGACATCGACAATACACATCCTATTCACTGACCATTTAATCTTTATCCAAATGAAGATTATTGCTGATGCTTGAACCCTCAGTTCATCTTGTATCCATGCTGTTTTAGAAAAATCAGACTTGAATTAATTTTAATGTTCAAGCACATGCCTGCCACATAACATAGTGTATATACATATGGTGAAAGAAGCAAATATTTGCCTTGGAGTACGCTCTTTAAATCAGCGTTGGTACAACGTCCGTTACTCTTTCTTTCCTCGCTGATTCAGACCGGCATTTTGCGTCTCTTTGTCGCTTGAGGCGTTTTGAATATCGACTTGCCATGAACCGATGAAAATCGGTCTGTTGAACAGCTTTTCGATCTCATTAATTACATCAACAAAACGAAAGCTAATACAACAGCTACACACTAAAAATATGGGATGCGTCCGGTTGTTCGTAACTTGTGCATTGATGTTCCAAATTTTAACACTAATAGTCTTCGAGTATATTATTGAATACGAGTGTTAAACACATAGGTTTCGTTGTGTTCAGTGCCATTACCATTTGAACATTTGTGTACTCATTTAGAATGCGATTAAGAAAAAAATAACCTTCAAATTTTGAACAATGCTGCGCTTAATTTTTAAAAACAAAAAAAATGTTCAAAAACTTATATTGGAACGCGTCTTGGTGTTCTAAGGTGGAACACTTTTGTTTAGTGTGTATCTAGCCCATTCCTATACTTGGACCAAATGTTCCAACTGTATATGCTATATGAAAGAACACCGCTCGATTAATTTCATTTCAAAGCTTTCTTTGATTCGAATTATATATGAAGCTATCTTTTATGTTACCTGGCCTGTTCTTTCGGCGAGGTCCAGTTGTAGCCATGACATGTTCAACCTGACCGCCGAATGTCTGGCACAAAACTACCAAACAACGTTTACCCGACTGTCGTTTAAAACAGACTATACAGCTATACTGATACCAGTCCAGTTCAACTTCTGTAGGACGATCTGCCAATCTGCATGAGAACTCAGACTGACGCACGATCATATAACAATAGCCAAGTTGACATGGCTTTGTTCGTTCCTACTACGCCATGATGCCTCTCAATGAACTTACATGTACACTCCGGGATCACACGGATCCATGGGTCGTTCGGCTCCATCCGGCAATAAAAACAACCCCTCCCAGCTCTCTGTCCATTTGTTTTATCGAGTTCCGCAAAGAGTTTGATTGCCGTGAAGAGCTCATCCGTCTGCAATCAGTCTTCAAACATCAACGGTCGGTTGAATTCTCCGCCATTACATTCGTACGTGTCCCGTGATCAGCAAAGTATCGTGCGATCACGTGACCGGCCGTACGACGATAATGGCGGAAGTTCAACCGGTCGTTGATGTTTGAAGACTGATTGCAGACGGATGAGCTCTTCACGGCAATCAAACTCTTTGCCGAACTCGATAAAACAAATGGACAGAGAGCTGGGAGGAGTTGTTTTATTGTCGGATGGAGCCGAACGACCCATGGAGACGTGTGATCCCGGAGTGTACATGTAAGTTCATTGAGAGGTATCATGGCGTAGTAAGAACGAACGAAGCCATGTCAACTTGGCTAATATAACAAGTGCGCCTCTGGCAGACAAGAGGGGCAAATATGCCCGTCTAAAATCAGCGGGGAACAGAAGAGACGTATGGTCGACGATGATATAATGAGCGTAGCCGTGGTGTAGTCACTGAATTTCAGCAAAGCTTATTCGAAATCCACGCCTCAGGGGTGTGCATCTAAAGCATCGCTTGAAAGATGGGTAAATATACGTAACGCAGATATTTCAAGCGGCAACTATTTTTTTGGCAGCATATAATAACAAAGAAGTGTCTTCTATACAGGAAAACCAAGGAATATATTCTCACAGATTGTTTAGATAAGACATAAATAAATAATTGCATCATGATCATGCAGATATGAGTCATGTTAATTCATAGCTATTTATAAACGTTAGTGTCCACGTGTTCCTCTATAGATGTCTAGACTTTGCGCGCAAGTTTAGAAGTTCATCTTTGTATATAGGTCTACAAAAGACGCTGTGAAAGTATACATATCGTAGAAATAATATTCAGTAACCGATTATACATTTTTTACCAATCGGATATAAGGATGATAATGTAAAAACAGACAAATAGAAGATTCGGTTGAAGACGTATTATTGCTTTGTTCTGTATAATTTGTGACGCCTGTGACGCCTGCATATCGATCATGTCGGGCATATGTTAAACATATTAAATCTTCAAAATATGTGATTCTATGGTTATCTGTGGAACTAAAATTGGTTCTTTGAATTCCATCCTTGATTCCATCGTCTTGGCGCAGCTGGAACAGAAATAAAAGATCACAATCAACGAATAACACAATACAAAGAACCAAAACTGGTTTCACGTAGAACCTATAACCAAATATTCGAAAGAACTAAGATATTTAAGACCAAAACTATACGTAATATTTGTTAATAAACAGTTGTCCATAACTGATTCTAGTTCTGCACACAGACCGATGAGTGGTGGTTACAAATTGACTCAGTTGTGACCAGGCTGTATTTTTGCATTGTTGGAATCTTTTGAATATAATCGGTGATTAAAAGCATGTTGTATACGTCAGAAACTGTCGACGGTTTTTTCTGTGCCGCGATAAGTTTTGAAATGATTCAAATGATTACTCTGTGCCGTGATTCTCATATTGTGTATCATTTAAGCGTTTTCCATAATGCATGTCTGTATTCTCCATTCCTGTCGGACGAACCATGACTAGGAATGATGATCATAATTGATCGGCATGACTTGGAAATCGACTAAACGTCGTTGCAAAGTTGTAATAAGGGGGGTAACTCGAAACGTCTTCCTCAGAATGAACATAAGCCATCCATGCATGCATGTTGATCGGCCAATATATAGGCCTACGTCAGTTCGAAAAGCCCATTAACTCAATGTGGACTTCGTTGAAGATAATTCTAAAAACAAAACTTTGTTCTCCGTGCTGATGGCTTTAGGTAATGGTACACCATTAGAACGTTTGGTTCTGTATTGAACCTTATTTGGTTTTTCATGCTACACATATACAGGTGGAACCAAGGATATAGAACCAAATAATTGTGGTTCCTTGGTTATACATGGGCCCAGCTTGACTACATGGAACCAACTTGGTTCTACGAGGAACCGATTTAGTTACACGTGAAAACGTTTTTGTTCTATATATAACCATTTTGGTTCTTCATTTTGGTTTGACCGTAACAGTATCCAAGTTAGCCCTGCGAACGTCCACAGACCTTTTTCGTGCAGTTCCCAGTTTTGTTATGTTAATAATCTCCGAATACGGTAGAAGATTATCTATATCACTTTGTACAGATAGACAGACGCGCATACAATTGAAGGATTATGTGTTTAAAAAGGTATATTTTACAGGGAAGTTGAAGAAAAAAGAAACCAATAGAGTGAGACTTCCTGCCGGCTACAGAAAACAAGCGCCGAGGTATTGTTACGGAAGATTTGCGAATACGTTGTTTGAGTTTCCTAAAAAGAAAGTGACCGTCACTGCCTATAGTCAAACAGTTCTTACACGCCGAGTGGGAACAACTCTATTGAGCGGTTTTAATTACAGGAATATTTAAAAAAATATTCTATATAGAAAAAAATATATTAAAAATGCATAACAGTTAGGATTCCAGAAAAAAAACGCTGGAAGAAAGGATATGTGACGGTTACACACGAAAAACTTCTTTGTGTGTGATGGTAATAAAGTCGATTTTTCCGCTCCAAAACCTGCAATATAAGATTTTTCTTTAAGTTTACATACTGAAAAATCCCCTTCAAAAAAACTGAGCTGTTCAGTTGCCTAAAAATGGAGATATGATTGATCAAAATGTGCTACCGGGCTTAGCTTATTTTGGTATTTTGGGGGCATTTTCATGAAAGGTTTTCTCCTGTAGCAAAGATATGACACCACAAACCAAAACCATTAGTGGGTCTTTCCAATAAACAAACTTCCTATATATTATTTTGGTTTGAGGTGTCATATTTTTGCTACAAGAGAAAATCATCGCTGTAAATGCCTCAAAAATACCAAATCAGGCCGAGGAGCACATATTGATCAATCATATCTCCATTTTTATACAACGGAGCATCACAATTTTTTCGAGGTTGAGATTTCAGTATGTAAACTTCTAGGAAAATCTGATTTGGCAGGTTTTGGATTGAAACTAAAAATCAGCTTGATTACCATCACACACAAGGGAGTTATTCCCGTATTGTCGTCACATGTCCTTTAAAATTTGTCCATTTCCATCGAAAATATTTGGAGATATACGTTTAAGAGAGGCTTGGAGATATCGAGGAGCGATACTGTCTCAGTTTTATTTTCATTTTGTCCGTATCATGACGCCATTGAAATGCTGGAACACTGTTAGTGCGAGAATGATATAGCACGTCATGGTAGTGAGAGAATGGTAGCACGTCTCTGGTAGTGAGAGAATGGTAGCACGTCTCTGATAGTGATAGGATGATAGCACGTCTCTGATAGTGAGAGAATGGTAGCACGTCTGTGGTAGTGATAGGATGATAGCACGTCTCCGGTAGTGAGAGAATGGTAGCACGTCTCTGGTAGTGAGAGAATGGTAGCACATCTCTGGTAGTGAGAGAATGATTGCACGTCTCTGGTAGTGAGAGAATGATAGCACGTCTCTGGTAGTGATAGGATGATAGCACGTCTGTGGTAATGATAGGATGATAGCACGTCTCTGATAGTGAGAGAATGGTAGCACGTCTGTGGTAGTGATAGGATGATAGCACGTCTCCGGTAGTGAGAGAATGGTAGCACGTCTCTGGTAGTGAGAGAATGGTAGCACATCTCTGGTAGTGAGAGAATGATTGCACGTCTCTGGTAGTGAGAGAATGATAGCACGTCTCTGGTAGTGAGAGAATGGTAGCACGTTTCTGGTAGTGAGAGAATTGTAGCACGTCTCTGGTAGTGAGAGAATGGTAGCACGTCTCTGGTAGTGAGAGAATGATAGCACGTCTCTGGTAGTGAGAGAATGGTGGCACGTCTCTGGTAGTGAGAAAATGGTAGCACGTCTCCGGTAGTGAGAAAATGGTAGCACGTCTCCGGTAGTGAGAAATTATAGCACATCTTAGTGCGAGAAGGGTATAGCACGACTCCGGTAGTGAGAAAATGGTAGGACGTCCCTGGTAGTGAGAGAATGGTAGCACGTGTCTGGTAGTGACAGAATGATAGAACGTCTCTGGTAGGGAGAGAATGGTGGCACGTCTCTGGTAGTGAGAAAATGGTAGCACGTCTCCGGTAGTGAGAAAATGGCAGCACGTCTCTGGTAGTAAGAGAATGGTAGCACGTCTCCGGTAGTGATAGAATGGTAGCACGTCTCTGGTAGTGAGAAAATGGTAGAACGTCTCTGGTAGTGAGAGAATGGTGGCACGTCTCTGGTAGTGAGAAAATGGTAGCACGTCTCCGGTAGTGAGAAAATGGTAGCACGTCTCTGGTAGTGAGAAAATGGTAGCACGTCTCTGGTAGTAAGAGAATGGTAGAACGTCTCTGGTAGTGAGAAAATGGTAGAACGTCTCTGGTAGTGAGAAAATGGTAGCACGTCTCTGGTAGTGAGAAAATGGTAGCACGTCTCTGGTAGTAAAAGAATGGTAGCACGTCTCTGGTAGTGAGAAAATGGTAGAACGTCTCTGGTAGTGAGAGAATGGTGGCACGTCTCTGGTAGTGAGAAAATGGTAGCACGTCTCTGGTAGTGAGAAAATGGTAGCACGTCTCTGGTAGTAAGAGAATGGTAGCACGTCTCTGGTAGTGAGAAAATGGTAGAACGTCTCTGGTAGTGAGAGAATGGTGGCACGTCTCTGGTAGTGAGAAAATGGTAGCACGTCTTCGGTAGTGAGAAAATGGTAGCACGTCTCTGGTAGTAAGAGAATGGTAGCACGTCTCCGGTAGTGATAGAATGTTAGCACGTCTCTGGTAGCGAGAGAAAAGTAGCAAGTCTCTGGCACTGAGAGAATATTTGCACGTCTCTGGTTGTGATAAAATGCTGGAACACTGATAGTGCGATAACGATATAGCACGTCATGGTAGTGCGGGAATGGTAGGACGTAACTGATAGTGAGAGAATGGTTCCACGTCTCTGGTAGTGAGAGAATGGTAGCACGTCTCTGATAGTGAGGGAATAGTAGCACGTCTGTGGTAGTGAGGAAATGGTAGCACGTCTCTGGTATTAAGAGAATGGTAGCACATCTCTGGTAGTGAGACAATAGCAGCACGTCTGTGGTAGTGAGAAAATGGTAGCACGTCTTTGGCGGTGAGAAAATGGTAGCACGTCTCTGGTAGTAAGAGAATGGTAGCACGTCTCTGGTAGTGAGAGAATGGTAGCACGTCTCCGGTAGTGAGAAAATGGTAGCACGCCTCTGGTAGTGAGAAAATGGTAGCACGTCTCTGGTAGTAAGAGAATGGTAGCACGTCTCTGGTAGTGAGAAAATGGTAGAACGTCTCTGGTAGTGAGAGAATGGTGGCACGTCTCTGGTAGTGAGAGAATGGTAGCACGTCTCCGGTAGTGAGAAAATGGTAGCACGTCTCTGTAGAAGGCGGAAAATGGTAGCACGTCTCTGGTAGTAAGAGAATGGTAGCACGTCTCTGGTAGTGAGAAAATGGTAGAACGTCTCTGGTAGTGAGAGAATGGTGGCACGTCTCTGGTAGTGAGAAAATGGTAGCACGTCTCCGGTAGTGAGAAATTATAGCACATCTTAGTGCGAGAAGGGTATAGCACGACTCCGGTAGTGAGAAAATGGTAGGACGTCCCTGGTAGTGAGAGAATGGTAGCACGTGTCTGGTAGTGACAGAATGATAGAACGTCTCTGGTAGGGAGAGAATGGTGGCACGTCTCTGGTAGTGAGAAAATGGTAGCACGTCTCCGGTAGTGAGAAAATGGCAGCACGTCTCTGGTAGTAAGAGAATGGTAGCACGTCTCCGGTAGTGATAGAATGGTAGCACGTCTCTGGTAGTGAGAAAATGGTAGAACGTCTCTGGTAGTGAGAGAATGGTGGCACGTCTCTGGTAGTGAGAAAATGGTAGCACGTCTCCGGTAGTGAGAAAATGGTAGCACGTCTCTGGTAGTGAGAAAATGGTAGCACGTCTCTGGTAGTAAGAGAATGGTAGAACGTCTCTGGTAGTGAGAAAATGGTAGAACGTCTCTGGTAGTGAGAAAATGGTAGCACGTCTCTGGTAGTAAAAGAATGGTAGCACGTCTCTGGTAGTGAGAAAATGGTAGAACGTCTCTGGTAGTGAGAGAATGGTGGCACGTCTCTGGTAGTGAGAAAATGGTAGCACGTCTCCGGTAGTGAGAAAATGGTAGCACGTCTCTGGTAGTGAGAAAATGGTAGCACGTCTCTGGTAGTAAGAGAATGGTAGCACGTCTCTGGTAGTGAGAAAATGGTAGAACGTCTCTGGTAGTGAGAGAATGGTGGCACGTCTCTGGTAGTGAGAAAATGGTAGCACGTCTTCGGTAGTGAGAAAATGGTAGCACGTCTCTGGTAGTAAGAGAATGGTAGCACGTCTCCGGTAGTGATAGAATGGTAGCACGTCTCTGGTAGCGAGAGAAAAGTAGCAAGTCTCTGGCACTGAGAGAATATTTGCACGTCTCTGGTTGTGACAAAATGCTGGAACACTGATAGTGCGATAACGATATAGCACGTCATGGTAGTGCGGGAATGGTAGGACGTAACTGATAGTGAGAGAATGGTTCCACGTCTCTGCCAGTGAGAGAATGGTAGCACGTCTCTGATAGTGAGGGAATAGTAGCACGTCTGTGGTAGCGGGAAAATGGTAGCACGTCTCTGGTATTAAGAGAATGGTAGCACATCTCTGGTAGTGAGACAATAGCAGCACGTCTGTGGTAGTGAGAAAATGGTAGCACGTCTTTGGTGGTGAGACAATGGTAGCACGTCTGTGGTAGTGAGAGAATGGAAGCACGTCTCTGGTAGTGAGAGAATGGTAGCACGTCTGTGGTAGTGAGAGAATGGTAGCACGTCTCTGGTAGTGAGATAATGGTAGCACGTCTCTTGGAGTGACATAATGGTAGCACGTCTCTTGTAGTGAGATAATGATAGCCCGTCTCTGGTAGTGCGAGAATAGTAGCACGTCTCTGGTAGTGGAAGAATGGCAGTGGGCATATACAGCTCGGCGATAAATCCACACAGCGCATAGTTGATATATTAAAATCCCATAAACGAACCCCCTTTACATTTGTCGCAAAAGGGAGAAGCAGCAGGAACTTGATAATGTGATGTCTAGCACTGTAATATCACTTGTCTTTATTGCACCATGTATGCGTCCTGTCTGTGTCTTGTGCCTGCCCTCAGTGTTTTATAGGGTGAATGGAGGGTGTCTGGTTCCATGCTGCTTCAAAGATTTCTTCTTTGAAGTAGCAGGAACACAACTGGGCTGGGTGGTGCTTATTTGGTTCGTCGTGATATAGCTGAAATATTGTTGAAAGCGACGTTAAATTCTATTCACTAACTTGTCGCAAAATGATCTAGATTCTCCAATTAGACATCCATTGATCGTCAAATGAATATTTTGTTCTGAACGGACCAGTCTCGGAGAGACGACCTCTTGATGGTCGATCACCCCGGGTCATCAGATGCAACCTTGTGTGACCTTTCACACTGATATTACTGTGTTGAAGCCATATTTTGCAGGCTTCGGCAAAGGGACATGCGTACCACGGCAACGGTAGCGCATTTTCGTTTGCAAATGGTAACAACCCCTTTGTGTGTGACGGTAATGAAGTCGTTTTATATTCAATCCAAACCGTGCAAAATCTGGGAGGTTTTTTTATCAGTTAACAAACTGAAATATCAAGTCTAGAAAATAATACGATGGCCAGTAGCACAAAATGATTTAGGATTAATGAAAATTATTGGTATTTTGGAGGCATTTATTGGGGTAACATTTTCTCCTGACCGTCATGTATCATGTATGCAAGGCATGGAAGCATTCACAAACAATAGAGCTTTTCGCTGATCGATACAAAGAGATACCTTTTTCAGAATGTCTCCTCTATGTGTACTGCCGAAAAGTTTATAGATTTAGATCGACACTTCTTCCCTTATACTAGTGACAAAGTTGTCTATGATAAATTGGACACCGAATTAGGAGTTTAGGTATCTTAGATCTACTGCTTTGGAATTAATGAGGTTTTATATTTCGGGTCTATATTATTATTCCTTCCCATGGGATGCCTCAATATCTTGCATAAAAGCGTCACATCCGACAAACAATAGCCAATCTGTGGAATAGTTTCGCATCCATTATCGAAAGATCCAAATCACAAGACAATATTTGCACAAAACACCAAGCATAAATAAAAATACTTTCGTGTAAGAGAGAAGCAGTCAACGGGGTTTTCAACGATGCCAACAAGTAAAATCTATATTACTGAACTGTATGCTTTCTTCCGAATCAATAGTTAATTCGTTTTATTAGTATTGTATCTGTCACGCTTTTATGTGACTGTTCATTTACACACCATGGAGATGTAAAACATATGGCGTTCGAACGACCCCTGGACCCAAGTTGAGTAAAATCGGACACAATCTACGAAAGTTACGACAGCGACAAAGATTTTGCACAATATGATAATACTGCTATAAATGTGTGATTTGAGAACCATTGAGTGAAGGCGCTGGAGGGTATAGTCTTGTCTAATCAGTTTCTGGCGCACCGGCACAAGTGCTTTATGGGTAATTCATGTATGACAATCGAATCTGAATTGCCAGCAGTAAATGCAGGTAATCTGAAATACTCTATACCGCCTAGCTCTTTTCATATTACTTCAGTAACCAGTGATATAGCTGTATTCATCTTCTAGATCACTTCCTATTCGTAGATGAAGCACACACGAACGATTGTAAGCAATTGCTCTAGGCCTTTCCAGCAATTTGTAGGGATGTCAGAATGCAATACCATAATCTCTTCACAGAGGACAGTTCAGCCATGTTGGCCGCTACTGGACTGGTGGATTCTACAATAAAATACGTCAGCTCTACTGTTCCACCAAGATGGAGGAGCGCGTGCTACTTGGGCATCAAATCTTTGGTCATTTGTCTGTATTTATTGAAAACACACGCCTATCCTAATCACGAGTGCTTCCAAAGTAGGTTTTGAAGTACATTTTCCTGGGAAATGTATTGGAGCTATATGCAAGAGGTGGAAAAAATTGACGACGTCTGGCGACTAAAAAGCAACCATGGGACTCTACAGGAAAGCATCCCTCGGCACCTAACATTCATACCCGAGAATACGGTGGATTCTCGGACGTAGCCTTAGTATCTCATCCGCGCTTTTATTGCAGCTGTTCATGTGGAGATTATGAAGTATTCACACGACCCCTAGCACCGGCTTAAGCGGAATTAGATACGCTAGCTCGGGAGCTGTGATGACAGATCAGCTCAAAGAACTCATCTGATGTTAATGAATGAGCATCGTGGACGTCCGATGAAGTAAACGCCTCAACATGAGGTAAACCTGGTAAATGCAATAATACCCAGAAAAACTAACCTTTAATGTCTGTAATAACCTGTATGTTACATAGACTGATTCCTGGCGACTTATGATTTTCTAGAATACCGGTAAATGCCTTCCAATTGGTGAACAGCAATATGTGGATTATCCAATGCCAGGATAGCCTCTGTAAAACGCTTGGAAGAAAAGTAATAAGACAATGTTATCTAATCGTAAATTCTGCCATTTGCCCCTTAATTCTTTAATTCTGCACAAAAAGTTGTAGTTCGTGTAGACAAAATAACTTTTATATTGTTAACGTCCAAAGTTACGTGAAACAGCTCCGACTGACGTTTAAAATTAGGCTTTCGTCTGTTTTTGGCATTGGGTATACATTTTAACATGGATATTTTTATTGTTGAACCAAAATAATATTGCGATGTAATATCATGGCAGATATAGTGACTGATAAGATTAGTTTTCGTTTTGGTTGATGGCGTCATATTTTAGATATACTAAAACATCCATGATAAAATGTATATATTGTGGAACAAGTTTAAATTATTAATGGGATATCCTTTTCCCCAAATTTTTATCGCTCCAATTTATTACCTGTATGTAGAAGGATTCTGCTGGTGCACTGTTAGTCCCCGAGGCTCGCCCTCTGTACATTCGACAAATATATGTAGTTTTATTGTTTTGATGGAAAATTTGAGACGTACGATGTCGGGCATTACAGGTTATTTTTTTTCTGAGTATTCTTGCATCTACCAGGTTGTTGGGGCTCCATCAGACGTCCTCGATCCTCATTCATTAACATCAGATGAGTTATTTGTTTGAGCTGATCTGTCATCACAGCTCCCGAGCTAGCGTATCTAATTTCGTTGAAGCCGGTGCTAGGGACCGTGTGGATACTTCATAGCCGCCACATGAACATCTGCAATAAAAGCGCGGCTGAGATACTAAGGCTACGTCCGAGAATCCACCGTATTCTCGGGGTTGAATGTGAGGTTCCGAAGAAAGCTTTCCTGTAGAGCCATATGGTTGCTTTTTAGTCGCCAGACGGTGTAAATTTTTTCCACCTCTTGCACATTGTTCCAATTCCTAACTTTTCTCTTGCAAAGAAATCGCGGTGGCTAAGAATGTCCTGGGGATTAGTGACCCTTCTCATATTTTATATTGCAGCTAAGGATGGACACTTATACCCAATGTGGAGATATATGTGTTAAATGCAACTGGGTTAGAAGATAGGAGCTGGACACTTATAACAACGGACAATTCCCCACCGCTACTCCCCTCCCTCCCCAATAACGTTGTTGTATTGAAGAAATTAATACTTAAAACAAGAGCATCTAAACAAAATCAGATTTTCACCGCACCGTGTTTTTTCAAATAAAGGAACATCCATACCAATGACAGAATATAGGAAGAATCTCTTTGCTTGAATTTTCATCACATATATATTACTTGTTAAACCCCTTCACCGTGTCAATTTCTTTCAATGGAGGTTAGTGGCAAAGATGCATTCTGAAAGACAGGTGAAACCTCAGATCCAAAAGTAAAGGTAGACTCGATCATGAGGACAACATCGAAATGCTTTTGGATAAAGGATATTGGTCCGTGATTAGGATTTTATGATGTAAAGAACATCATCAAGTCTTGCTGACATGATTGAAAACTGTTGATCGCTTCTCTGTTGTAGGAAACCATGTTTTTTAAAATTATTTTTATTTCATACACATTTGGAATTGATGCTAACTGTCATACGAAATAGGTCTTTCGATTATTGACGCGGGAATTCCTGTATGGACGACGGCTGTATGTTGAATGTCGGATCTGACTCTTGCTATGAAGTGTTGATTTGGATCAGATCCATCAGATAGCGAAAATTCATTTATAGCGAAGTTTTGGTGAAAATACGAGGTTGTGACTTGAACGTTCCTCCTATGGAGGTTTTCCGTCCATGAATATCCTACGATTTAATTCACATAAGTATAATTCACATTTTTGCGCGTAAAGACTTACTTCTAGTACTACTATTACTACTACTACTATTACTAACAGTATCGAAACAATATTCAAGCTATATAATAAGAAGACTTTATACAAACCTACCTCCACTGGGGCTTGTTACGGTTTGTTAATTGGTTAATTATGTTGATCTATACTTTTTAAGACCTCGACCACCTCCCTGAATCAACATAATGAACCAATTAACAACGGTAACGAGCCCCTGTGGTGCCGTCTAGCTATTCTAATTCAATGTTACACATTTTTAGTTGATTTGCTTCTGGTTTGAGCCAATGATCCGCATGCTCATCGATGCGTAAATTTTCAAACCACGGGGTAGAAAATCTTAATACCCTATAAGTCAGTGATGCGGTACAAGAATTACCTGTAACGGGGCATATGTCATTACATATAATCATCGCGACATGGCTTTTTACACCACACAATATGTTCAGAGAGAGTTTCAATGACTGTGCCGAGCTCAAGGTAGTGTCCTCTCAAATTGAGAGGTATATAAGACCATCAATTCTTTCACAATGTAAACTGAGACACGGATAAGGTGAAGCATATGCCATGATTCAAATCCCGGATTCAAATGTATATAAAGAATTTCTTGTCTGGCCGGTTTTCTGAAGAATATTTCAAGGGCATAAAATATGATTATGGGTCGCTGTAATATATGGGGTATAAGCCGACTCTTATATTCTTATATTCCAATAATTCCTAACACGTGACCCGTATATTTTGTTATACACAGTTTAGGTCATGGAACCCAGTTATATTTCCCATTCATGACCACGTGACATTAGAAAGCTAATTATCTAAATCTTATGGATATAACGGATTTTCATATCTATAAATGCAATGAAGCTTGGGACACAAAAATATAAGACAAAAAAGTGGGATGGGTTAGTACATGACGATATTTTTTCTATATCTTTCAGAAGTCGGCTATCGCCCATTTTTAGAGCGTTGACCGGTGCGTTTGTGAAATAGTAATCGGGTCATTTTTAAAATCGTCTGGAAATCAATGAATTACATCTGATTAATTATGAAAGCAATTTTAAATAGTGGAAACACAGCTGCCGTGATCTGACACAACATCAGTCCACCTGTCAACAGCAACCAATTACGTGCCATCTTCACATTCAGTCCACACAGCTGCTGACCACCCACTCTGCGATCTGATTGGCTAAAACAGAGAAACTGGTATTCGTAGACTGTATGCAGCATGTGTTGGCAGGCAATGTCCAATGGTTTAAACTGCTTGATTATTCGATAGCAGAATATTCCACGCTACATCCTACCCATCCTTGTTTCATACATTGCTTTTTGTTCTCCGCCGTAACCACAGGGGCTCGTTACCGTTGTTAATTAGGTTGATTACAGGGGGGAGGGGGTCGAGGTAAGGAATAAATCCCTGATTTATTCCCTACCTGGACCCCCCCCCCCCCTGTAATCAACCTAATCAACCAATTAACAACGGTAACGAGTACCTGTGGCCGTAACGCGGTCGGTGGACTTAAAAATGGGCCTTGCTTCTTCGTGTCCGGGAATGTCTGTTTAAATTCTTCGCAAGCGATAACTTCGAAACGCTTTGTCGGATTCCTCCGAAATTTGGCATATGCATTCCTTGCGACAAGACGTCTGTTGGTATTGCGTTTAGCAAGATCCGCCTGAAGGTGGCACTACTGGGTCTTGTTCCAATCTTTTGTGCATGTCCGTGGATGTCTGTTCATATTCTTCGCAAGCGATAACTCCCAAACGCTTTATCGGATTCCTCCGAAATTTGGCATATGCATTCCTTGCGACAAGACGTCAGTTGGTATTATGTTTTAGCAACGCAACTGGGTCTTGTTCCAACGTTTTTGCATGTCCGTGGATGTCCGTTCAAATTCTTCGCAAGTGATAACTTCCAAACGCTTTGTCGAATTCCTCCAAAATTTGGCATATGCATTCCTTGTGACAAGACGTTGACTGGTATTGCGTTTCATCTGCTTGAAGGTGGCGCCACTAGGGTTCGTTCCATCCTTCTGTGGATATTCATGCGAGAATTCATGCGAGAATTCTCGCAAGCAATAACTTTGGAACGCGTCGTCTGGCTCTTCCGAAATTCGGCATATGCATTCGATAACTTTGAAACCTTTCAGGGTACCGGTAATAACCCCGGAAACGCTCATGGTATTCCTTTCAAATTTGGTATGCATATACCATACCATATGAGATGTCGCTTGGAATTGAGTTTCGTCCACATGCGCATATAGGTGGCTCCACCTGGTGGCAACTTCTAAATTTGGTTTCCGGGCAATAACCTGAGAACAGTGCTCATCGAATTTTTCCCAAATTTGGTATGCATATACGTTGCGATGAGAGGTGCTTGGGATTGCGTTTCACCCACTTCTGCTTACAGGTTGTGTCACCTGTTGGCAAAATCTGAAATTTGATTCCGGGCAATAACTTGTGAACTGCTCACCTGATTCTTCTGAAATTTGGCATGCATATACCTTGCCAGAATATACCTTGCCAGGATATGTTGCTTGGAATTGCCTTTCGCTCACCTGCACTTACAGGTGGCGCCACCTGGTTACAAAATCCCAAATTTGTTTCCAGGTAATAACTTGAGAACTGCACATCAGATTCTTCTTGAGGATGTCTGCTGGTGGTAAATCAAAGTAATTAACTTTTTGAATAATGTGTGCTGTTGCATTCATAATTGTGTAATATGAGGAAAAAGAAAGAAAAAATATAGGTTGGTGTGCATTTTTTAGCTGTAGACAACGTTAAGTGGACTGACCCATGTTCAAGTTAATAACCCAGAAAACATAGGGAATAGCCCTAGTTTTGAAGGATATTCATGAAAAATTAATATGAATTGCAGATAATCACAATGTCTATCAAAATTTATCAAATTGAATGGATGTTGCTGTGCAAAATTCTAGGCCAGAAGACTTTTAAAGGAAATCCCTATCTCTCAACCTAGGAAAGGGAGATAACTCAATAGAAAAAACAGGCAAAATGGCTGCCAAAGCCAAAAACCACCAGCGGACATCCTTAAATTTGGTAGGACGTACCATGACATAAGATGTCGCTCGAGATTGCGTTTCGCCCACTTGCGCCTACAGGTGGCGCCACCTGGTGTCAAAATCCAGAATTGGGTTCCGGGCAATAACTTGAGGACTCTTCTCGGATTCTTCTCAAATTTGGTATCCCTTAGGGTTGTATTTCGCCCGCTTCTGCCTACAGGTGGCGCCACCTAGTGGAAAAATCCGAAGTTTGTTTCAGGGCAATAACTTTACAACTGCTCATCGGACCCATGTACTTCAAGATCCTCATGGTGCTCATATGAACAGTCACAATCAAAGCGTGACTGAGATACATCATTCTCTAGATGACGACTCTGGAACGAATATCATATGGATTAAGAATGCTGATCAGCGATAATGATTTGATATTTTTGCAGGCATCATTGAAAACTGTTGACCGCTTCTTTCTCGCAGGAAACTAGCCTATGTTTATGTATACTATGATTGTCTTCCTGAATTTGGTGCTAATGCTGTTATATGGAATATGGAATAGGTCTTTGGATTATGGACGCGGATATTATTCAATGGACGACGGCTGAATTATGAATGACTGACAAGTCGCTTGTAATCTTTTCAAATTTGGTATTCAGATGCCATAAGATGCCGTTTGGGATTGCGTGTCGCCCATTTGCACCTACAGGTGGTGACCCCTAGTGGCAAAGTCTAAATTTTGTTTCCGGGCAATGGGTTGAGGACGCCTTCATTTTCTCGTCAAATTTGGTTTGCAGATGATACGCCATGAGATGTCACTTGGGGTTGCCTCTCGGTTATATAATTTCCGTGCTTCACTGCGTGGAATCTATATTACAGCAGAAATCTACCTTTAATCAGTCGTTCTGAGTTGATCTCAAAATCTGGGGAGGCGGAAAGACCCTTCCGCTTCCTACGCCTACCGAGTAGCGGTTGTCTAGTTCCCTCATGTATACCGGAGACCAAAAATGCTCAAAAATATCGCAGTCATTTCGGCGGGGCACCTAGTATCATCTGACTGCTTGTTATATATATATATTTCAAGAGTTATGAGTCACAGTAATCACCACAATGGACCACAACGGACCATAAAATTACTACAACGGACCACAACGGACCCACAACTGACCCACAACGGACCACAAATTACCACAATGGACCTACAAAATACCACAACGGACTCCCAAATTCCCACAACGGACTTCCAAATTACCACAACGAACCCCCCAAATTACCACAGCGTACCACGAGGGACCTCCAAAACTCCACTTACATTTAGGATGGTTATAGTAAGAGTGTCCAATATCTTTGCGTTGCTATAGTGCCATACTGATAACTTTTAGCAGTTGAAGAGTCGTGGAATAAAAAAAAATCTGTATTGCATATGAAGCCTGTGTTGAGCAAACCGGAACACACCGCCGTGGAAAATGGAACGAGATTATTGTGGGTGCCTAATACATGGTGTATGGTTGATTTCATTCCGTTTCTAGATATGATCTTGATCTAAATTAAAAATTTCAAAGCCTGAACTGATCAACATGTGATTGCATGTGTATACTTTATGATCAGTTATGAGGGATTATTCACTCTCTTGGGCGGTAATTCTTACTTTTACCACTCCCGTATTCCAGCTTTCCATTTCGCAAGATTGAAAGTAGAAAGATGGAAAGCTCTACATCGCTCTCGTATTCGAGCTTTCCATCTCGCAAAATTGAAAGTAGAAAGATGGAAAGCTCGACACTGCTCTCGTATTCGAGATTTCCAAAATGAATTTTCTTGGGTCTGGTAAGGTACCAGCGTTTCCAGGGAGAATTTTTTTAATTTCAATTAATGAGAGGTGTCAATACTGCTCGATGTTCTTCCATACCTTGGATATATATTTATTCTTTATCCGATATATTAGCATACAGAAACAAGTTTTGTGTTGTACGACTAATATATAGTAGACACTCTCAATATAACCCCCGTTAAAGTCCGTTATGCTCCTTTGAGGGTCCGTTGTGGTAATATGGGAATCCGTTGTGGTATGTTGTGGGTCCGTTGTGGTAATTTTGGTGTCCGTTGTGGTAATATTAGGGTCCGTTGTGGTACGTTGCGGGCCCGTTGTGGTCGGCTGTTGTAAATTTGTGGTCCGTTGTGGTGATTAGCATGACAAAGGGTTATGGATCATGCCCATGAGATCAATGGGCAGACACCAAGTGGGAGTTGGTAGTTTATTGGCAGTAGCGAACAAGAGAGTGATTAAAAACCAACGGTCATGCCAAGATATCTACATGAACACCTATAATAAAAGCGTGACTGGGATATAAAGCACAATAATATTCCGAGGTTCTCGTCACCATTGTGTGGGGTAAAAAATTAATCCAAAGCCCAGTCGTGGTTGTTCTAAGACATACTCACAAATAGTCAGACATATGTGAGATGGTAACTATTAGTTCCAGAAGAACTTGGAGAACGACGCACCTATATCTCGCCTAGTAGCATTTGCCGTGTCATGTGGGGAAAACGGGAGGATTTCAATAAACCCCAAAGATAGCGGAGAGCGGTAGACTGTGCGGGATTTCCAGCTCAAGCGTTCCATGACCGAGGTCAAGCGTTCCATGACCGAGGTGAAGCGTTCCATGACCGAGGTGAAGCGTTCCATGACCGAGGTGAAGCGTTCCATGACCGAGGTGAAGCGTTCCATGACCGAGGTGAAGCGTTCCATGACCGAGGTGAAGCGTTCCATGACCGAGGTGAAGCGTTCCATGACCGAGGTGAAGCGTTCCATGACCGAGGTGAAGGGGTAGTTTGGGCACTGTGCTTAGATCTCCATTATGATCATATGAACTGTGACGATCGAAGCATGGCTGACAAACCGGGACAATATCAATCGGGAAACGGCATTGAAAATCATTGAGATGAACGAACGCTCGTTATTGATGAAGCATTTCTTTCAGATACATCCCTTAGAAAGGCCGTCGCGGCTATGAGGGATGGCTATTTTTGCGGCCGCCCTCCATTTTTGCGCCTCAACATAGGCCTACTACTTACATCATAGTGTTTTGTTGGCGTCATTGGAATCTGTCGCCTGTCTCTCGAAAGAAACCATCTTTGAGTGTTTATTTCATACTAACAATGATTTGGATGCTCGTAAACATGCAATGTTTGCAATGGCATCATCCGAACGCATGGCACGATCATACGTAGAAACTGCTGTGTTAAGTGAAACGTGAAATGCCCTTAGAAAGCTAAGATGTTGCAATGGTGGCTGGTACATATAAAGATTTTAACTGATTTGAAATCCCTATACATTCGTGTCTTTGGTGCATGACTAAAATTGTTAAAACTGCATGTAGTAGAAATGGAAAGGGGGCGCGGGAGGGGGAATGAAAAACTCACATAAAAGGGGGTCCATTTAGCGCCTCGATTGTTGGCCCTGTCGCAAGGACAATATTCTAACTGCTCTGAACCTTTCTATTCCGCTTTTACTGTAGTTGCTCTTGTGGCACATTGAAAAACGCGACTACCCAGCTTCAGTGGAATTAGACACGAATGGTAGAGATACATGAAAGGATAACCCTGTTAATTAAACAGTTGAAAATGGGTGATGGGACTGTTGACTGACATGCGAACAAGGTGGGCCTCATACTGGTGGTTTCAGGCCTTGTAGTTTTTCATTCCTCGAACGTTTTGCATCACAGGAAATCTTCCAGTTTTTCTGCATTTCTTTGGTTAATTTCGGATATTTTTATTGGTCTGTGGAAACAGTTGGAAGAAAACACAGACAGTCATGCAGAGTTTCTGTAAAGGTTCAGTTGTGCCGTCGCTTACATATGACCATTACAACACTGATATATTCAGTCTGGTATGTTTACAATTCATGCGTCTATATTTCTGCTCACGCCGATGGTTTTGGAGCCAAAATGTGGTCACGCCATGCAATGTGTTCTCATCACCAGCAGCACCCAAAGCATGAACAGCTAAGACATCATAACATATGAGACCCAATCGTGGGTCTGCGACACCATAACATCCGAGACTCACTCGTGTTCTGAGACATCATAACATCCGTGATTCACTCGTGGTTCTGAGACATCATCACATCGAGAATAACTCGTCGTTCTGAGACACGATAATACCCGAGACCCACTCGTGGTTGTGATACTCTATAGTAATCCGAGACTCGATCGTGTTTCTGAACCATAGCACCGGAGATTCACTCGTGGTTCTGAGACAACATTCCGAGACTCACTCGTGGTTCTCAGACACCATACACTCCGGGACACACTCGTGGTTCTGACACACCATAACATCGAGAATAACTCGTGGTTCTGAGACACGATACCATCCGAGACTCACTCGTGGTTGTAATACACTATAGCAATCCGAAACTCACTCTTGGTTCTGAGACACCATATCCCCCGGGATTCACTCGTTGTTTTGAGACACCATACCATCCGAGACTCACTCGTGGTTCTGAGACACCATACCATCCGATGCTCACTCGTGGTTCTGAGACACCACACCATCCGAGATTCACTCGTGGTTCTAAGGATATCTGTGGAGACAATTCAGTCAAAGTATCAGTCCATGGGGTCATGTGACTTCTTATTAGATTACGCCGTTCTATGTTTCCACCACCCTGTTTATGTCGTTTTCTTGTAATCGTCAGACGTGACATACGGCAATTATTGACACGCATTTATATTCTAGACAAAGGTTTCTCACTGAATTACGAACCAGACACCTATATTTGAAATAACGGTTTCTCATATTTGAAATGTAAATCTAATATTCATCCGTTTATTTCTTAATTGAAAAGATAATTACTCATAACAAATAAAACTTGTAATATATCTCACACTCCCTCTTCGTCAGGAAGTATAAGGTAGGGCGTTTTAACAAAAGAATTAATTTCATCAGGTTAAACGGAAACACAGGATTTCCACTTTTATTATAATGTGTTGAATTAGATTACGTGATTACTTATTCCTTTTTCATTAAAATGAGACAAAAAGCGTGACGTCGTCTCAGCTTCTTCATCACTGCCACATGTTTGTCAGAAATGTATCAGAATATGTAGGAATTGAAGGGTGGAAGTTGAAAGGTCACGGTTGACAGCGAGCGGAGTGGCTGGGAGACTCGACCCTACCTGCAAACTATGCATTGTGGCTCTAAAGCATGAGTAATCAGTCGGTTTACGCCGACCGATAAACGGGACAAACAGGTATATACACCGGCCGGCGGATTGCGCGCATAACCAGTTCTCCTGTGTCTCCAAGCCTACCTTAACTTCGGTAGCCATATTTCTGCCACACGCACTTGCAGGTGAGTTACCCTAATTTAACAGTTTTAGCGACTTTTAGTCTCCATTCTATCACATTACCTACAGGTGAATTTGTATATTTTCACCTGACATAGCGGCATGTATATGAAGAAATCATCATCGATTAGCCGACCGCATATCGTCGCAGTTAAACGACAAGGTGTTACGCATAACCGTTGGAATGCATACCTGAATTCGAAATAAGCTATTTTTGTATACATTTGCCAGGACATGTCGACTCGACATTCGCACATATGTCTATAGGCCTATCTTATTTAACTTGGCTGTATTTTGTATAGCCGTACACAGGGCTATGATATTATTCGAAGCGGTTTTTTGTTGTTGCATGTTTACAGCTTGCATGTTAGACCTTGAAAGGAAAATTATCTCTAATTAGTAAGCTATGAGCATTCTTTACTCTAATTAACAAACTTCATGTTTGTGAGTTAATACACCTTCCTCTGATTTATTGAACTGATAAATTAGATATGTTCAGCGGAAACTTGGTGTATCTCAATGACATATTTGCTCAAAAACTCACAGCTTGGCTATTGAAATCGGAAGCAATAGGTTGCAAAATTTAAGTCCTACCTCAATTGTCAAGGCCAGCTGGTTGACGAGGGACTCTGGCTTGAGAGGATGACTGAATTCCTGTATATTTCCATCTCCTGATAACATAATCATCTTACGGGACGATTGCCTCAGTCAAGATCATCTTAGATAACTATTGACCTTCCATCAAATACTGTACGGGTGTCCGAACAGTTATCGGACAATTTTCGCGGTTTATTTGGAATATATAAAAAAGCACTTCTTGAAATGACATGAAAACTTACACTATGATTGCTGAGCTCGTCGGCTATCTTCCGCTATGAATTCCGTCCATGACGTCACTCTCTTCTGCACGTGCGAGAGCTATTTTTAACTCGACTTTTCAGCTCAGTTCCCGCCGTGGACAGTACCAGTTATCGGACACCCATCGTGAACAAGAATTTGACGTTGAAGTACGATGTATTTTCAAGTTTTGTGCATGACAATCGTTAGTTGGAGTTCTGTCGTTTAAGATGATATGATCATTGTTCAATTTCTATACGTATTTACTTGAGAGCGAGATCGGGAAGACAAGGTGGTAGATCGAATTTCGCACCCCGCCACAACACGAGAAATTTCGAATTTTGATGAAAACAAAAATGTTAGATTTAAATTTTTCGACTTTCGTGGCTACCTATAATTCTATATTTTGCATAACAATTAGAAATGATCCCCCCTTTGTTCTGACATATTATTGCCTTGTCATCACGAGCACAACACGTGCGCTCGAGATGCGTGTCCGATAACTGTCCTGTCCGATAACTGTTCCGACACCCGTACCGATACTCTCTAAAAGCATTTGAGGGAAAAGTTTAGGAGTGGAAATTCATCCCACTCAATTATTGCGTGACTTTCACTCAAGCTAAGTGAGTTTCACTCAAGTTGATTTAACAACTCAAACTTGAGTGAATTTCACACAAGCTTGGGGAAATTTCACTCATACTTGTGTGGGATGAATTCCCACTCTTACTTGAGTGAAATTTCACTCATTTGGTTTTAAAGTGAAGAGTAACTGCATGGCGTCTATTATCATTTATATCGATATTTGATTTTATTATATAGGAATTCAGGTCATAGTGGTTGTGGAAAACGGTAAATTTCGAATATTGCCACTGTTGTTGTTGTTGTTTTGGTGACCATGGCCATCTTGCACGTGTTCGGTGAAACATCACCAGATCTGTCGAGATTTGATTTAACTGGGTTTGCGCAGACGCAGCACGATTGGCTGATGAATGTCGAACTTGACGAATAGACCTTTACAGTAACTCTGTGATTGGCTGGATACTAGACAATCTTTTCAGAAACCAATGAAAGTACAGAATTTCTTTTTGAATTGACCAATCAGATTTTTCAAACCTGGAACTTGTCAAGTATGAATTTTGGTGGATCAGTCGAGCTGCCTGATCTTCTCCGTGCCAGACCTCATCCTCCCCTCCCCAAAAGCTATATTTCTGCATGCGGAACACCCAATTATAGTCCGAAGAAGATGTAGGCCTACTCTCCTTGCTGGTCACATATAAATATCCCAGTTGTACATACCATTTGGTCTCGTCAGTATATAATACGCAGCTTAAATGTGTATATAACCTAAATGTTGACTCGACACAGTCGACAGGTCGTGTACACATGGCTAGGTGACAGCAGGACATCTTATTGAATTTTTTCGTGTTTCTATTTCATGTCGAGGGACGTTTTGTTCGATAAGTTTAAGAAGGGCATAGGCCTAAATGGATGAAGACCAATTATATGAAAATATATATACGGCTACAAATTGTATCAAAAGAATAATAATTGAGCAAAATACTCTAGGATTTGTACGGATATCAGTCAGACAGTCTTTCGCGCAGGGTATATAGATGGAAAATTGAATGAAGTTTCAATTTGTCAAACGAACAATCCAGATCAGATAATTTATCTTTCAATGCTTTGTTGAGTTCGATTTAAATTCCGTTGCACCACTTTTTGCAAACTCTCAGCGATTATTTGGCCGCTACCCTGAGAAAAATATTGTGTTGTTTCAGCACAATTTTGTGCTAAAATGGCTTCAACACAAAATGTTTTGTCTTGAAATCAACATGGTTTTGTGTTCAACTTCATATATCAGCATTAAATCTTGTTGAGTGTTGATTCTAACACAATTTGTGTTATTTTCAACACAATTCTGGTGCTAAAATGGCTTCAACACATGTTTTCGCAGTGTACACAGATGGAACCGAATATAGAGGCGAAACGGTTCCCCGTAGAACCAAATGGATTCATTTTAGGGACATCAGATTCGAAATTCATTATTCAGCCCTCGTCCACGAATCTAAAGAGAAATTCTAAACAGGCATAAAATGAAACAACTGTATTTCATGCAAGAGAGAAGCAGTCAGCTGTTTTCAAAGATGGCTGCAAGACATCATGCTGTTTTATTCGTAAACTTCTTATTCGAATTTCCAAGTCGTTATCTAGAGTATAATGTATCTCAGTCAGATGTGATTATGATTGTTCATTGGAACACCATGGAGATATAAAATACATGCACGGCGTTCAAACGCCCCCAGCTCGGGGTTAAGCCGAATTAGAAACAACATAGAATCATTTTTAGTCGTTTTCTAGAGTAATAATTTGATGTATCTCACTGACGCTGTGATTATGTCTCTCACTGACGCTGTGATTATGTCTCTCACTGACGCTGTGATTATGTCTCTCACTGACGCTGTGATTATGTCTCTCACTGACGCTGTGATTATGTCTCTCACTGACGCTGTGATTATGTCTGTTCATTTGAACATCATGGAGATGTAAAACACACACATGGTGCCCATGCAGCCCCTAGAGCCCATGGGTTGAGAGGGATTAGAAAAAACCATAGAACCATTTTCAGATTTGGGGTCTAGATAGAATCACAATGGAGGTTCATAAAAACACCAATGCACCACGGGGTATATTCCAATTTTAAAGCTCCTGATTGGTCAGCTCAAATTTTCAAAAAGAACTCCTGGATTTTCATTGGCCTATGAAAGAATCAAAAGAAAATTCAGCCAATCGTATAGTTATAATAATAATAATAATAATAATAATAATAATAACTTTATTTAGTCTGGGTGGCTTGATTAGCACGCAGGCTAGTCTCCCTCAAGGCCCAGAAGTTGCTGTAAAGATTCATTATGATTCAATATGGAGCCAAACTTTCAAAGAGTGTTCATGTACATTCATTCAGTTGCATAAATAGATATCCATGTACACATATATGTGTGAACAAATTTATCAAATTTAACTCAGTCTTGTTCGATAGTTGTTGACATTTATTTTTTGACAAAATCTGTAAGTCACGTGGGCAATCTGATGTCGTAATATATAAGGGCACATGTGCATAGAATGTATATGGAAACCAGAGAACGAACACGTGGAATTTGTATTAGAAACGTCTAGAAATGCTAAGCGCACCTTCCTCCCTGACAGCGATGCATCATTCATATTCACTCATTATACCAGTTCTACTTGTTCGACGATGTATAACAGACAGTTTATATTTGGGCCATTTTCACTATTTTTTTTTTACTTCAAAATATGAACAAAGCAGAATAGCTAAATGTTCGTGGTTAAAGGTGCTAAAGGATGATGGTGATATGTTGTATTGAATTTACTTTTTGCGATCACAGAGACCTGTTATTGACTTCGCTGTATCGACCATGAAGGGTGGTTTAAGTCATATATTATTAGATTAGATTAGATTTATTCACCATGGAAATACAATATTACATATCAATTTTACATAAATGGAAAATTTAAGCAAGAATGGATTATTAAATAGCATGATCGAGGCGGGAATAAAGTCCAATGGACTTGTTCTATCCCAGAGTAACAGGCATATTCATTTCTATTGCTCATGGTAGGTGACCTAAATCTAAATCTGGTCAGGTTGTACTTGCGAAAGTGCGCGAAACCACTTACAAATGAAGTAGGTGTAGTTTTAACTTAGATTAAAAAAGTGAACATGAGTTTATGGTCTTTAGGTGCGGGGGTATTTTGTTCCATTCTCGGGGTCTCGCTATCTTGTAAGAATAATCGGAAAGATTGGAGTAGTGAAAGGGCCGATATAAATTAATATTTCCTGTTCTTGTCTGATACTGATGAACAGCAGCTTGTCTATAGTAAAATAGTTTTGAAAGTTAAATGGAAGCCGATATGAATGGTGAATGAACGTATGGACATGTCGAAGAAGGCAGTACTGGTTAAGCTGAGAAAGGGTTAATATTTCTAATTTCCGGAACAATGGCTCCGTGTGGTCACGTTTTTTTGAAAAAGTTATAATACGCAAGGCACGTTTCTGAAGGATAGATATAGAGGGTACAAATGAGTTGGATAAGTGTTACCCCACAAGGTAATTCCATATGACAAGTATGGAAAGATCAGCGAGTAGTATAAAATATATAATGATTTTTCATTTATAGAATTCTTTATGTGATTAACAATGCCAATATTACGTGACACTTTGCTGCAGAATATGAGCGGTCCAGTTTAAAGCGCTGTTGAATCGCCTCTCACGACAAGAGATGAAATATGAAAATAATGCAATTTTATAGCGATTTATAGCTCAAAACTCTCAAAGAATAATACGAAATATAATTTGGAGGTAACTTGAGGTTTTGAATTTTGGTAAATAAGTAAGTGTATTTACTATATAATTTTGTGAATCATTAATGTTAACCGGCTGGGTAACATTAACCAACAAGTAACGTTAATGAGTTAACAAATATCATGAACAGATAAACTATAGTACCATTTATGTTGGCATTTTTCTTTTCAAGTCAGGTGTGTACATAGGAAGCCACAATTGGCGATAACTCTAGGGGTGGGTCCAGCATAAATTGAAATAGGCGATCTCGAGATACAGTTCAAGGTTGTTGATCAGACAATTTCTCAGATTGTCATATAAGGGGCAGACAAGAAGAAAGTGTATTTTAACTTATTTAGCAGAACATCCATACTCATTTCTGGACGGAGTCCCAACATTGCATTCACTGTGCAATTATGATGGTGAACGCGTCAGCTTTTTACTGGACTTCTTTGTTCTAAACTTTGTACACAAGAAAAAAGTTAAATCATGACCTTCAAATTGTTATTTACTGTACCGGAGAACACCCAAATGTCTTTTGTTCAACTTTCTACATACTATTTTTAGCTGTAAGAAAATCGCAGTTGGGCAGATTACATGAAGGTAAATGGTAGAACAAGTTTTCTATAAATATATAACTTTGTGACTATCGATCGACAAAATCTGCAAACGCTTTCCTTTATTTCTCCTCCTCCATCGACGACTTAAGATGTATTAACCTTGTATGATATATTTGATTATGTCAGATAATATACAACTTGATTAATTAATGGATGAGATGTTATCTAACCTTAGTATCAATTAAGCAAGGCGGGCAAAAACGCTATTTTGCTTGTCAGCAAAGGAACCAACGGAGTTTATATAGAAATAGAAATTCATCGCGCATGGACATATGTCTCTTACTCTCACTGGGAAGTGAGTGGGGGACGTAGGTCTATCCAAGGCTTAAATGAGCGTATTCTTAATTCGAGATACCCGAAGATTATTTTTTGAAGATTTTTTTTATTATAATTTGAGCTATAAACTATATTATCATTGACAAGTTAGTCGTGGGTCGAAGAGCCCTCGACGAGGTTCACTCAGTCCACAAGCCTGTAATATGCAGAAAATTCGCCGGTTTTGGTCTAATTAACAATCACAAAAGATTTCAAAACTATAATGTCGAACTTAAAAACTTCACATGACAAACGATGAGGTTCTTGCTCTTGGCAATATTGCTTATCATATATGGACGATGCATCCCGAAACGGAATCTCGGTTATCCTCGGGTATTTACGGAATTATAGATATGAGATTTGGGGATTGTACCATTTATTCGAAGAATGGTAAAATGAGTCATGGTACTTTGTCGCCCCGTGCATGGGCCTCCCTTGGATTGACGTGGGGTGTCGTCGTGCACACTCCAGGTCATGGTAAGAATAGGACTCAGCTCCTCAGAGAGCTTGTCGTAAGAGGCGACTGACTGGGGTATCTGTGGGGTTTCCAGGTGTAAAAAATTTACTTCTGAGAAATTGCCAGCTGATGTCAGGATAGAAGATTATACAGAAATCCAGACATTATCTGGAATGAAAAAGCCTGAGTGAGTCATCAAATGTAGGCTATTTTAGACATAATATGAATCCACGTGGTTCAGCTCTGATCCCATCACACTTTTTCAGGCTCAGCCATGGATATTATATATGGGAAGATACAGCAAGTTTTCTGTAAATATATTTGTGAATATACATATAAAAATCTGCAGTCGTTTTTTGGTTCCCCGCTCTTCATCAGTAGCTTAAAATGCATTGACCTTGTATGACATATTTGATTATGTCAGATAAACTAACTTGATTTATCCTTAGGTGAGATGTTATCCAAACATTGTATTAATTATGCAGTGTGGGCAAAAACGCTATTATGCTTGTCAGCGAAGAAATAATCTAATGAAACTCTACGATTGGCTAGATTTTCTTCCACTTTTGTCTAAGAGCTAATAAAAATAGCAGATTTATTTTTGAAAATTTGAACTGACCAATGAAGTGCTTTAAAACTGAAACATATCCCGTGATACACTGCTGTTTCTATAAAACTCCATGCAATCTTCCGCTTGCACAAAATTCAAGTTCATCTTAGGGTAATAGAGCGCCGATAATACCGACGATTCACAGCTGCTCCTATCACTTTAACCTAGGAAATATTTTTAATCAATGATAACTGGACTATTTTCGATCTGAAGTTGCCAAAATTATCATAAATGTAAGCCTATATTGGTCCTTTCTTGAGAGAGTAGGATAATTTGACCCATATTTATTATGAGATAGAAATGAGTGGATGCACGAACCACTGTGAACTGCAGTCTCAATGACCCTGTCAGTGCTGTCGGTGCAGCTCTATCGTTATTTTGAATTTTGTGAAGGTGGGACATTCTTTTATTACTTAGAGGTGAATATTAACAGCAGATTTTACTTCGAGTACACGCTCATTTAATCCTGTTCTTGAGAGACGTATGTCCATGAATTAAATAAGCGCATGTTTTCAGATGCCGGAAGAAGATTTTTTCAAGAAGTCTTGGCCAAGCTATAAACTTGATTACATTCATAGTCTGCCTCAGGTTCAGTCAAACCACATAACACGAAAGCCACATGCCACCACAGATACTAACGGGTACACTTTAATGCATCATTGCGAGGCAGTGTATCCATCGATCTACAAGGATTTAGGATTTACCTGAACTTATACTGTTTGGCCTTCCAAGAAATCATGAACCTCATAACTTTGGAAGGGCCGTTTCAGAAACAGGGGTACATCGTGGGATATCTCCCAGATACAAGGTTTCTGATTAGTTGATTAATTTGAAATCTGTTTAAGATTAAATAAAATTAAACTATTATTCGTAGATTTTTTTTGTGATCTGTGTTTATTGATTTGTGGGTGAGAGGGTGAGTGTGTGAATATGATGGATCCTATTTCTTTTCACACCAGGTAACCTCACGGGTAGGGTCCTGTTCCTTTTTACACCCAGGAACCTCACAGGTAGGGTCCTGTTCCTTTTCGCACCCGGGAACCTCACTGGTAGGGTCCTGTTCCTTTTTACACTCGGCAACCTCACGGATGAGGTCCTATTTCTTTTCACCCTGGCAACCCAACAGGTATCCTGTTTGTCGCCTCTTATGGCAAGCTGCCTGAGGTGCTGAGACCTATTATTACCTGAGTAATGACCTGAGGTGTGCACATCGACATCCCAGGCCAACCCCGGCAGCCCCACGGGGCGATTTGTGAGTGTAACTGGAATAGCCTTTGTAAACAATCAAAAACGATTTGATGAGATACGATTTTTTTAAACATTTTTTTTTGTGATTGAAAAACGCTGGAGAAAGTTCGCTATAGCTAGACTGAAATTTAAAATCGGGTCTGACCGTTAGGTCCAATAAAACGATTATCGCCAATAATAGACCAACCAAATAAGAGACCTGGTCGAACATTTATTCAGTCAAGAGATAGTCCTGATAAATCATGGGGATATAGGCCATTCACATAATTCCGTTAGTACTTCGACATACGAACGCTGTTTGAGATTCCTGCTCGATTGTTTGTTACCGTATGAATGCCGTATACTATATAATATATTCTAAATATTACTTGCCCTATACAGAAATCAAGAATACATTCATATATTGTTCGGCTCGTGTTGACAAGGGCTTCTTGACTCATTCTTCACAAATGGAAAAATTCAAAGCACAAAGCTCAAGGTATGGTTAACATAATCCTCCGGATTGGCGGAGATGTATATTCAACAAAAAACCTTCTATACTCGTTCTGTATACAATAGCTCTATAGAGCATTTTGTAGATGTAATTGGTAGCCTGATATATGTTGAACCAGGCATGGCATTATTCTTTGTCTTATACTCGGTCAACACTTGGTTAAAATTAATATGTGTGCCCGCCATCCAATAACCCCTTAGTAGTAGTAAAAGGCTAGAACTAGGGGACTTGACCTCTAGCAGTTAATTAGGTCAAAGGTCAAGTCGTCTACTTCCGGCTTTTTGACTACTACTTCCCTTTTCTCCACACTTCACATACACGTTAATTCGATGTCCTCTAACCCTTCGTCTGTATGATTGACATTGAGACATGTTGTCTATCTGATGTGGCAGGAAATAGAGGAATCTTCCCAGGTGAATTAGCATTGTATTTTCTTGATTTTTTGTTGAGATACTGTAAGGTGATAACTATCAGTTCCGATTGAATCTATAAGAGGGCTTCAGGCAAATGTCGACAAGTTCTATTAAAACCTTCACGAATTACAGAGATTTGTTTACCAATTTCAGTTAGGTCTGTCTGAAGTTGAACTTAGCCATTATAATTTACTTGAAAATACATTCAGTAGGCGTACAAGTGGCAAATCATCGCATACCGTGCCTTGATCTATGTATCTGGGATATGTAGTTTTGCCACTTCCATTGTTTGGTTTAGAATAACGTTACGACGAACAGATGGTACAGTTTATACCTATGCCTCTATAGACGTCTTAATTGACTTTAGTTACGTAAACAGTATATAATCAATACTTTGAGTCCAGAGTTTAAGTTGTCTGCCCTCGTTGATCGATCTTTATTTCATAAGGGATTTCTATGAAGGGCGCACCTGTTTACCAAGAAAGTTAAGTGATATGAGATCGTGCATACAAGGTAATTGTATTACAGATATCGAAACACTTTTCCTCTCGATCTTTGTCAATGAGTTCGGGCATCGATAGCCCTGATATTGAGAACTGTCCTTTCTGCAGAGTGCGTCGTGGCATACCAAATTTGTGATTGACTGATTTGGTGTGTGTACATGCAATACGGCTAAATGGTACCCTGAAAGGCAGATTTTGTTCCCTGCATTTCTGTGCATATGCAGGCCAAGGTGAATTTGGGAAACGGCGTGCATCAGACAGCGAGGACAGTAGCAGCCTCGTGCCTTTCTTAAACACAAGATTATTGACACCTGTCACAAATCCGACAGTTGTGATTGGTTTTCGCCCAAGGAATTTAGCCAATCAGTTAGGAGAGTAAGGGTAGCTCCGACACTGTTACACCTTGTCACGCATGTTTGTTTCATGATATATATGTTCTAATATGTCTTGCGTATATATTTGCAGGTCATTTGAAACGGTCGTCGGGATATAATACAGCACGACTGGTTTATGAGACGTCGAAACAATGGCATCGGCCAACTCCAGGAGCCCTAATCTGAAATCAAGTCCAGGGAAGAAAGGCAAAACACCAGTTAAGAAGAAGGGGGCCACCAACGAGAAACCAGTGCAGAAAGGCGGCGAGAAGAAAACTGAAAAAGCCGCTGACAAAAAGCAGAATACCGCCGGAAAGGTCAACGGTGAAGCCCCAGCGAAAGTCGATGGAACTAACACAATGCCTAACAACCAAACAAATGATGCCCACTCTCCAATAGATACAGAAAGGTTCAGCAATGGACTATCCCTGGGGAATGGAGACGCCGAGATCCATACGGACTATCTGGGGGAGGATTCAGACCAACCCTTCCACAGAGCAGTGATAATGGGCGATTTGCAGGTAGTGTTTATAACTGACACCGATATCAAGTATATCTATACAAAACAAGAGGCTCCCTCGGGCAATCTCGACGACCCCTCCTGCGACACGAAAGTGGAAGTCGATGGAAAAACCTTCAACGCCCATAAATCCGTCTTGTCCAACGTTAGTAACTATTTCGCAGATGAACTGAAAAACAGCAGAGGGTCGGTGAAAGTTAATAAAGACGTGAGCCCTGACGCGTTCGCCATGTTGTTGGAGAACTTGTACGATGGAAGCGTGGTTCTGAATACAGAGAATGCTCAGATTTTATTCGAAACCGCTGTTATTCTGGGAGTGGGCTGGGTCATGGACGCGGCTTCTCATTATCTCATCCGGACCATGGTTCCAGAGACCTATCAGGCTGTCGTTAGCCTGTTCGAAAAACACAATCTAGAAAATTTGAGGCGGGAAGCCGAAAACATGTTGGCCCATAATCTAATCATGTTCTCAGAAAGCCCGGTTTTCATGGAGAATCTCGAGTACACCACACTCAACGACATCTTGGCTAGCAACTTTTACATCGAGGGTTCCGAAGGGTACATGGTGAAAATTATACTCGACTGGGTAGATATGGACCTTGATAATCGACAGAAGCACTTAGCCGACCTTGCCAAACTGATACGATTCCCCCTTCTGGAACCCGAGGAGCTGGAACGCCTACCGGAAGACTTCACGGACATACCCGACATCAAACGAGAAATCGAAGGCGCGAAGCAATACGGGTTAAACATGTCTGCCCAGTCGTTGTACAAGGGCGAAAAGTACATGGGTCGGGGCTACCGCAGTGATGTGTTTGCTCTGATATCCGCGGCCGAGTTCAACAACGGCAACTTGATTCTTTACAAAGACCTTAACAAACCACAAGAGCCAATGTGCATTGAACAAATCGATGCGATCGGTCTGAAAACTTCGTTAGCCTTCACGAGTCAAGCTCCTTTGGGTAACTTCCTCTACGTCGCCGGTGGATACGATGATCACGATTGTAGCTCCTCGCGGATGTTTCGTTTTGATCCTCGCTTCCGGGAATGGATTGAGTTGCAGCCGATGAAGCACTCCAGGGTCTCCTTCGCCTTGTGCTCTTCAGAAGGGAACCTGTTCGCTGTCGGTGGTATAGAACGGGTCATTGAAGAAGAAAACGAACGAGAAACCCTGCTGGACTTCGTAGAAATATACGACCCCGCAGAGAATAGTTGGAGCGATTTGCCAATTTTGCCTTACGGCTGCTCCGAGCTGGCGGCGACTTTCTGGGATGGGAAAGTGTACAAGAGTGGCGGCATCAGTTCAAATCCAATGGATCCAATTCCAATGGATTACATGCAGTCTCTGAATGTGGCAGGTGGCGAGTCTTGGGAATCGCTAACCCCGATGCTGACTGGGCGACAGGGTCACAGTATGTCCGCCATCGACGGGAAAATCTGCATTCTTGGTGGGAAGAGCGCGGTTGGTGTCGGAGGGCTCGAGAACTGTCTCAGTACGGAGATGTACGACATCGCGACGAAGCAGTGGTCTAAAGTGGTCCAAATACCACAAGACTTTGGATCTGTGTCCCGGTTTGTCGGTGTGCTCGGAAGCAATGTCATCTTCCTGGCCGGTCAACATTGGCATATTTACAACACGGAAAAGAACGAACTCATTCACGGAGATTTCTGCGGACCGGAAGTACAACGCGTAACACCTCTTCAGGTGGCGTATCCGCCGACAACCTAACATTAGAAGCTTAATGTCATATTTGCGTTGTCTGGAATGCATATGACCACAAACTTTCAGTTGCATTCTGTCATTGAAAGCCATGCAGATCGGAGTTGACAACTTTAATTTGCTAAGCGACTAGTTGGCTTTTACAGAAATAGTGAGTACCGAGGCAGTGTTGACCTTTAGTACATAAGCGCTAAGCAGGAGAACCTTAGGCATCACATTCGAAGCTGCCGGAACCTAGTTTCATTGTGTAGGCTACAGAAATTATTTTCTCAAATGCAAGCCAATGAAGGAAATCTGCGTGTAGGCCTATAGACTGTGTACGTTCTCTATCGGAATACCTGAATTTAGCACTTGCCCGTTATCCAATCATCACAAATCATCAGACTGCGAGACTGCATCGGGTCTGGGTTTTGATTGGCTGCTTGTGATTGTCAGAGAATCTCTACTCGCACTTGAAAAGATAAATTCGATAGGACAAGGTGAATGTATAGGAAACGTGGATTATATACTCTTCGTGAAGCCCTAGCTATTTCATTTTCGCACAAGTAATAGAGTCTAGGAGGTTGCGGAAGTAATATATGTGATATTCTATTGAGATGTATTTTCGAACAAAGCTTGGCAGTGTTGAATCGAATATTATATTCTACAAGCATAGTTTTATATGCTTAAGGATACGTAAACCACTTGATAATTGGTCTTGTGTAGAATAAATATTCAACATAACAATAATAATGTATATATTTTATGAAAGCGTATGTTCTGAGGAATTCACTTATATAATTTACATAACGTTTGCTCATACCGTGTAGGAAATATTCAAAATTAAAAAAATTGAAATGAAAACACTAGCCTCCATTTTTCAATTGAAATTTCGTGAAAACTGTTTAACATATTGCAAATTTGATGGTATACCTTGATCAAAGACAACTAGGACTAGTAAATGGCGTCTCACTTTTTCAAATTTCTGCCTAGTTCTATTTTTATAGCATTTTAACTAAAATTAATTGACAAAATTTGATTATCTAGTAACTTTCTACATTAAAAGTTGAATAATTAGAAAAATTGGGCGGAACTGAGACGATAAAAAGATAAAAAAAACTGAGACGCCGTTTACTAGTTCTAGTTGTCTTTGATCAAGGTATACCATCAAATCTGAAATATGTTAACAGTTTTCACGAAATTTCAATTGAAAAATGGAGGCTATTGTTTTCATTTCAACTTGTTAAATTTTGAATATTTTCTACACGGTATGAGCAAAAGTTATGTTAATTATATAAGTGAATTCCTCAGAACATAGGCTTTCATAAAATATATACATTATTACTGGTGTGTTGAATATTTATTGCTACAGAAGACAAATTATCGATGGTTGTACAAAACTGCCTCAGGGAGGCTACGTACCCTTAAAACAATAGCTGTTTTACCGGAAATATTAAGGAGTTTCGTTACCTGTTACAAACTAAAGAGTTGACGGTAAAGCTCCCCAAATAACAGTCTTATATTCAATTATTACTGGAAAAGACAGCATATATGCAAATATATTTTGACCATGTTCTTTTTTAAATAAATTATTTTCGTATGAATGAGATAATCTAAAAAATAACATGGATTTTAATGGGATTTTAGGGTTTAGTCAAAAAAATGTGCACACAACATGCTATATCTTGGAAAAATTAACATTTTGAACATCCAATTTCTTTACCGCATGTATTACTGATTGAAATTAGTTACAAAATATGGGTCCTTCACCACACCGATTTCCTTGCCAAAATCGCATGTTAAAAGATAGGAAAAAATCTCAAATTTTCAAAGTGTGGTTAGGCTGAAATCCAAGTGTAAATTTGAGTTTGTCCTTCAGATAAGTGAACTTTTTGCTGTTGATGAGAGTTGTGAGGGATATATTTAGTTCATTGTTCATTCTCAATTAATATGAATGCTCCTTTGTCTATAAATGTCGGTTTTGTAGGATATATTGAGCGACCTTCACTAAACGAAAGGTAACGAATCCTCATAACATTGTATTTAATTTTATCTGAATCTGTGAATGAATTGCATGTTAAATTTTCAGAATACACCTGCATATTCAGCGATCATAATGAGCAGCGCATTTAACATATGTATATAAATGATCATTTATCAGCTATAGCTTAGCTCACACCGCGGGACAATTAATTTTCAGTGCTTTGAATATGCGAGGAGAGAGAGAGAGAGAGAGAGAGAGAAAGAGAGAGAGAGAGAGAAAAAGATGAGGGAGAGAAAGAAATACGAGGGAAATGGTCGAGATGGACAGACAGTGAATCCCAGATTAAAGTCGGTATTTATTCCTTCAAATTTTTTAGATAGCCATATGCCGACATTATCATCTATATTTTCTTTCTAAATCAAGAAGGAGGTTTGTTTGTTTATTTTTATTTAACTTCTCCGCGCCAGAACACATCTTTTTACTTTTTCTTCTCTATATTTTGGTTTACTGGTTGCCGAAGCGATGGTTTAATATAGAACCTCTGCCTCATAAGGGGAAGGAACCAAATATGGAACTGATCGCGAAACCAACTTCACTTTGTGTGGAACCAATAGAGTCCCATCCATGCACATGGGACCAATTGGTGCAGAGCAGAACCACAAAGAAGCAAAATTTTCCAGCGGACTCTTCAAGAATGATACCATTTTTTAAGCCGTCTGTCCCACAGTCACCAAAAATGGTGACGAAAGCCTCACCAATAAATGGTGATCAGTTAGAACCATCACTATATTACATCATCACCATTTTATTGTGATGGCCATCGCCAATCTACACTCATTGCTCCTATGGCCATCATCAAATGGTGATAACCTGGAAACTACATTCATTGCTCTTCAACATTTATTGGTGATGACCAGACTTCTTCACCAATAAGTGGTGAGGAACTTACCTCCTCACCTACTGCGATCACCAATAAATGCTGAAGAGAAGGCTTCAACACCAGTTATTGGTGACGGGCCAACACCATTTCTTTGAGTTTACGACATGAGCAGTAGAAACGGTAACGAAGAATCTAAAAAATACAAAACTTTGGATTAAATCTGATTCGTCTGTGTTTGTCCATTGACTTACCTTTCCCTGTATATTTCTTTAAGTGTTAGCATTATACGTGTATAGTATAAGTCTATTTACACTGATAAACCGTTAGTCAATGGCATGAACAGATAAAAATATAAAGATATATCAACAAGGTATATATGTAAATAGTAAAATAGCAATTAAAATACATCAACTAGAAAATATGAGGATTTGCTAATTTATTTAGGTCATTGCGATTACGTCTAGTCTAGAAAACATCAACATTTTTTTATGGATTTCGGGTCCTCCAGTGAATATTATATGCAAAAAGTAGCAGCATAACTTAAAACAAATTGTCTCATATGAAATTTGCATATATTATACAAGAGTTCCCATCTGGATTGGTTACACCCTTCTGATCAGGTGGAATAAGGGGAGGTAATACGCATGATGAAATATTTGTCAAGATCAACCTTTTTGCATTTGATATTTCACCGAGAGTAATGAATCGTCCAATCAAATCCACCCAGAAAGACACATTTCTTGCTAACCCGATTGAACATTCATCGAAATGTCGCTCGATTTGGAGTAGAGATGTTTTTATTGATTATATTGTTGTTCTAATTAAGTTTCCCAGATTACGGAATGCCACTCGAAGACACAGCGTTTTTATATGATCGCTGTCATTGATCTTTTTCAGTAGCACAAGGATAAAATGGAGTTTTATAGAAACAGAAGTGCAGCACGAGATATCCACTTCCTGTCCCAAAGCACTTGATTGGTCAGTTCAAATTTTCAAACGGAAATCCGGCGTATTCATTGGCTTGTGAAGAAATTGGAACAAATCCAGTCAATCAGAGTTTCTGTGAAGATTAGAACAAGGGCGTTATCGTTCCAAAATATCAGACAACGAAGATCTGATTTTATATACCACTGTTAACATATATAATAACAATGAAAAGAATGTACTTGTGAATTAATGTGTTGTGAAACGTTTGCATGAAATGGCATGTTCTCTTATATGGGAACGTATGGATACCTAAAAGTCGCTCCATGACAAATATGGTAGTTGTTACTCATAAATGCTTTTAGTATACAGGGTTCGAATCTCACACCTTTTCTTAATACATTGTATATTGTTAGTTGGATCTTCTTCGATATATGTACGCTTTCGCTGTTTCAGTTTTATTTGGATATCATCACAGCTCGATAAAATAGTTCATTTCAAAAATGTTTATTTCTGTCGATTTATTTATTTGTTTGAATAATCGAAAGGGTCACCTATGTCAGCTGTTCGCAATGACGCTCTGTTGTTTTCTGTGAATACGTCTCCTGCATGCCTGGGACATCCTCGCTAAAACCAGAGGTATCGCTATCCTAGATACCCCTGGCCCACACGAGAATGAATCATGGAAAATGCCATTTTATATTTCAGTCAATCAGCAAAGCAAAATTCTGTGCATACTGAAACAATCAAATCACTTTTTACGCAAAAAAGAGTGTTATCATGTGACAACAGATTGGTACACAATGAAAGTGGACGGAATGCGGTGCAAGATGGACAAGGTTTCCCCTTTGACCCAAAAAGAAACCTTGATTGTGAAGATGCCCTTGGACGGATCCGTGCAAAACAATAACTGCAGATTTCTGAGCAGTTGAAGAAGAATAGATCTGCTACTCAAACCCCTTACTGTACTGTTCAATTTCAAAATGAGAATTGTCATGTATTGATTGTGAAATACCGCTCAGACGACTTAGTGGTAGAGGCATGAAAAGCGTTACCGTCCGTACTGTCGGCATGAAATATCAGGAACCCACAGAAGAGTAGATAGTTTTTGAACTGCACAGAACTGAACCGTCAAAGCTATAGTGTAGCCTTGTAAACAGGAAGAAAAAATCTTCATAACAGTACTATGCATCGATGACAGATCAATCACGTCAACCGCACGGTCCTGTTCACAATTAATTTTTACGTTCAACATCACAAAAGCTACACAATCTTTAAATAAATACGGTACGTCATACACACACAAAAACGTTCATGGTGTATTCAGCATTTTTGTTGTTCAACAAACATGAAAGGATCAAAACACTCGACTTGTGTTGCTTGAACACAAAACCTCTTGTTAAATCAACAGAAGAAATGCCAACATGACCACACCAGTACTGATTGAGTGCCCCTGAAACATACGACTGGTTACCCTCGAACATCAGTGGCGAAAGTAATTAAATGAAACATAAGGGTGGTGAAAAAAGACTCTACGGGCAAATAGAATGACTGCATATTTCATGGGACATAATAGTTATATTCTGTCTTAGATATTTATTAACACATTAAAAGAACCAAAACTGATCCATGTGATGATTTGTATCCCAGCCATGCTTTTAATGCAGCTTTTCGTGTGGACATCTTGCATGAGATGACCACTTGGCTACTAGCGGACTGGCTTGAGCGGTTTTAGATACAGATATTTAAGAGCGATGATGTAATAGCCCTATCAAGTCATCTGATGGAAAGTAATTAACTATGCGACCGTTAGATAGAAGAAACTCATTAATAGAGTGCAAGTTGTTATTCATAACACATATCCGTGACGCCTGACGCTGACCAAGTCACAAATCTACAATCGCAAAGAATGTTCGGAGGGCAAGCCTCGGGCAAGCAGACTATTCATGTATGTTATACGCTAGTATAGTACTTAGCCGTCACACCAGCAAAGTAGGATACGTAATATGCCACACTTGAGAATTTCACAAAGGTTACCGAAATACCACACATATATGACAACACCTTAACACCAGAACCGTATGAAAGATACATGTTGCAACATCGCCGTGGTGATCAAATGCTCGTTAATATCATGACAGATAAACTACGTTATATAAAGCGACTTTATTCTAGTGATATTGCCCTTAATTAAACAAACTCACACCAAAGCATACTTAGAGGTTTGGATGAAGACGGCCACGGTTTTATTGGCTAACTTACATGGTATAGTGTACCAAATCCCAGCGGGCTGATATATACTTTTAGTGTTGACCGCCGGCTATGTAATGACACATCAGCAACCCCCCCCCCCAGTATGATACATGTTTTGTCTCATTAGATACCGTAGCACCCACGCTCCTAAACCCTAGGAGGGGTGACAACATAGAGTGATCAGCACATACTTACCGCTACCCACACCCACACTGGGTAGACAACACGTCTCTCGGGAAACACATCGAATGGATAGCCACATAACCGGATGCCCCGCGGGAATTCGTCAAGGTGGCACCCACCCACTCGGGAAACACATTGAATGAAGATCACACATCACGTAGACTGCACGTCCCTCGGGAAACACATCGATTGGACAGCCACATAACCACACAATAAAGAATTGAATTGAATTGAATTGAATTAACCGGGTGCCCCGCGGGAATTCGTCGAGGTGGCACCCACCGAATGAGTTCTATCTCATATACAAACTTTCCCAACTGAAACCCCTAGAGGCCGATGAATTCAAGGACCCCCCAACAGGAACAATTGCCTATGCAATTCAATCATGTGGCGACAACATGACAACTGCGCAGTCTATCACACCAAGGGAGGCTACTCTTACCAGTAAATTTCGCAACTCCAACTGGGCGGGCAATACAGAATAAATTGGTTTATCTTTAAGGATAAACAGTATTATTGGCCAGTGGTACGAATTCAACAATTCGATGTCAATTGAGTTCAATTCGTCGTATGGGCTTCATTACCAGTTGACTGCTTCTCTCGTATCAGAAATTAACTAGGTTTAATTTATATTCTTGTTTTATGCCAGTTCGGATTTTGGTGCCGATTGTGTCAAATGAAAGATTTGTATTGAAGATGGGGGGAAAAATGGACGGTGACTAGCTACTGAATCTGTTGATTTTATTTAGGTACATGGCTTTCACTCCACGGCACTGGCCACAGGTAGCAGTCCTTGTATATCGGAGGACAAATATTACGAGATGTATATATGGGATGGCCTGTCACCCACCCCCCTCCTCCCCTCCGCCAATCTTTCCCTCTTTCCCTAACCCACCAAGGACTGCTGCCTGTGGTGCTGGTAACAATATATGTGGCACTGGCATAGTCAATTATGGAAATGCTTCCTTATGTGTTTGCATCAGGGTTTTGTGGAACACACCCACGATTCATTTCGTCTTCACATTTACCTCCCGCCCACCCTTGACTCAGAAAATTAGCTTCAAAGTTTTAGCTTAGAGTATTGTCTATTGCAGTTTATATGCACGATAATGTGGGCCCAGCTGTCGTGGGTATCCTATATTGTGCAGAACAATAGCTGTGATGAAATATTCTGGTTTATGTATCTATCATATTTGTAGAATCGGTGTAGGTCCTGGCTCAAGAGAATAGATGCTGCTGTTTTTCTCTTCTCTTATATTTTGTAGGTACGAAGAGCAAGTGCTGGAACTAGGAAGGAATCTCCTGAGTTAAAGATTTCGTCGAAACAGTTTGCAGTTGCCAAATTTATTGTACGCTTTCGCGATTGACATGGTTCAAAGAATACATTTGTAACATTGAACAGTTATGTGTGCACCAATGTCACAGCTTTCTTATCGGTTTCGTCATATATATTTTACTGTACGCGGCCGAATTCTGGCTTTCGCAATTATTCCGAGTTTTTGAAACTTCCCAACGTAGACGTTAAGAAAGAAAAATCATAATAATTTCAAGAGGATTGTTGCAGAAACTTATGAAACGGGGCTAGTCCACCAAGCACCTCGACTCAAAGTTTCTCAAATTTGGCGATACATATCGCATGCTGATAGCAAAATACGAGCGTAGCGTGCAAGATCTATGGCGTTACGTTTCGTAACTTGTGTCTAATTCCGCTTAACCCGTGGCTAGGGGCCGTATGAACCCATGTACTTCAAGATCCTCATGGTGCTCATATGAACAGTCACAATCAAAGCGTGACTGAGATACATTATTCTCTAGATGACGACTTTACAACGATTATTACGGTTTAAGAATACTGATCAGCGATATGGATTTTATATTTTTGGAACATCATGGTGTCTTGTCGGCAACATTGAAAGTCTGATTGACATCTGACCTCCTCATGCCCAGATGTTGTACTGAATGAGCTTTGACCTCCAAAACCCTCCATAATGCGCTAAGTCATTCGGACTTTAAATAGTACTTACTATCAAGTGACTCAGGTTGTGAGGTGACCACTGGAGTGTCAAACAGCTACATGGAAGGATATCGGGAAATCGTCGTCATCATCCTGGTATCTCCAGAGGCCACCATTGTGGTGAACACGAAGACAATGGTTTTGAAGTAGCACCCTTTTTTCTAAGAGTATTGGGTGTAAAAATTACCTATTATCTTTAAAAAATAATCATGATGGCTAATTTAGTACAAAAATGTAAAAGAAATTCTCCTCTTAATAATGTCCATGCATCAGTCATGTGAGGTTTAGACAAAGCCTTTAAACTGGTTATACGGCATTATCAGACATCAATCAACGACCCATTATTTTAATGTCTGACACACATATTCTCTAATGTATGATAAGACAATTACGAAAGCCTTTGTGGTATTTTGCTCACAAGGAGTGTAAAATGAATTACCTGTTTATTTTTTAAATTCTTTTTATCTTAACTTTTCACATATTCACTGCAAAGACTTGGGTACAAATTAACGACATGACTCTAACATTGTGTTCAAAAGAATTAAATGTAAACCGCGTTCACATAAATGCGGAGTTTAAAACTTAGCACGTCTGGTGATTGCACCCCATACCCCCTCCTATGGTTGGCCATCTCTGCCAGAATTCGTCATTTAGAGGCTGCCTCTAAATAATATATACCATGGTATAAAATGCCAAGCCTGCCATAATTCGTATTTAGAGGCTGCCTCTAATTATTTTGTACCATGGTATAAAATGCCGAGCCTGCCATAATCCCTATTTAGAGGATGCCTGTAAATCGCCAAGCCTGCCACAATTCGTATTTAGAGGCTGCCTCTAATTATTTTGTACCATGGTATAAAATCGCCAAGCCTGCCATAATTCCTATTTAGAGGATGCCTCTAATTCATTTTAGCCGTAAGTCGTAAATTTTCGCCTTCTTATTACTTCCACCAATGATATGCGCTTTCACAAATTTGGTGCCATATCTCTGCGCTTGTTACAAGTTTACTCATTGGTCAAATTTAATATTCTTGATATGACATCGAGTTGTTTATGACTTACGGCTAAAATGAATTAGAGGCATCCTCTAAATAGGAATTATGGCAGGCTTGGCGATTTTATACCATGGTACAAAATAATTAGAGGCAGCCTCTAAATACGAATTATGGCAGGCTCGGCATTTTATACCATGGTATATATTATTTACAGGCAGCCTCTAAATACGAATTGTGGCAGGCTTGGCGATTTAGAGGCATCCTCTAAATAGGAATTATGGCAGGCTCGGCATTTTATACCATGGTACAAAATAATTAGAGGCAGCCTCTAAATACGAATTATGGCAGGCTTGGCATTTTATACCATGGTATATATTATTTAGAGGCAGCCTCTAAATGACGAATTCTGGCAGGGATGGCCAACCATACCCTCCCCACTCACATCCCAAATATTCTGTTGTCAACTTTCTTAAGATTGTCATTATTGCGTCGACCATTACAACCGTAAACTAATACCAGAGGAACAGACTGGAATCACCGTCTTGCCATATCCTTGAGGTCCCTTCGTCTCTCGACCGGACTAGATGATATGTTTACCGGAACGCTTGCTTGTTTGTCTGTGGCTGCCCTAGCCTTCCTTCTTGTGGTTAGTGGGCAAGTCGCTGGGCTGCGACAACTGGCCCTTTCCATCTGCACGGACATATTTCTCTAGTAAAACATAGCAAACGTGGAGTGTGAGCACCAGGCACAAGCTTTCACAATGTCGTTCAAAGATAAATTCTTCATCAGCGGTCATGAGGTGAGCGATGGCCCTGATTTCACGAGAAGACATCAACGACGTAACCTGTAGAATCGATGGCTAACTATGTACAATTGATGGTCTTTTCAAGCCAGGAGTCGATCGTATTCATAGAATTGTCTGGCGATGCACTTCGATAAGAAACAAGAGTCGTCTGTAGTGACGAGAGCTGTCAGGACACAGAGATGTTTTCATCATCCAGGTTACCGATGAGGTCTGTCAAGGCTGGTATCTGGTAAACTATCTGTGTGCAAGTGCCCCTGCTGCTGGACTCATTCTTGGCGATGGACTCGGGAATGAGACGAAGAGAAATCCTGGACCAATCTGTTGTCCATGTCAGAGATTTCTGCCCTAAGGCATGCGGTTAAAATATCTAGTGGTTAATGAGAATGCTGTAGCGTTAAAACCTTGACCAGTTAAGTTTGTAAGGTCTCAAATGGTGCACGTAGAAGAGCGCTTACCAGGAAAACGATTGACACAAGAATTTGATGTCGCTGAATGATCAAATATCAAAGCCAGATGTTGATGTTAGGACCCTGGAGAGTGCCAAACGATAAGCCTCTATGATGCTAAGCTGTAACTTTGCGTCCTGTTGAAGGTGAAAGAGAAAGTTCATCAATACTGTAACAGAGACAGAGTTGGGATTGTGTACTAGAGATTCACTTTAGATGACAAAGCACTGATAGAGCTGTGTTGTAGATGGTTTGACAGCTGGAACCATAGCTACTGCACCGATCTTGTAAACTCCTGTTTGAGCTAGCTTCGGGTACCAACACGTGTGACTGTTCCACAAGGTTAATCCAATGGGTTAGCTGCTGAGGTGTACAATAACTAACCCAACAGCAGGAAACACGGTTGATAAGGCCTCCAGAACACTACCAGCAAAATGACACAGTCGTGTTCCTTGATCTTGCGCAGTACCAGCTAGGTGACTGCAATTGATATAATTTGGAAGCCGAGCGGTGCGGCCGATCCCCGTGTTTACCAATGGTTCTTCTCGCTTGGGTTTGGAGATATTGTATTATCTTGCCTGGCTAAGAGAGATTGTCCGCAACCACATTCGAGTGCCCAGGAACAACATTGATGTTCCTGAGCCCACTGCAATCGATCCCACGATTCTTGGAATAGTGGATATCCAATGCTGAACTGCTTCGTCAGGCTTTCTCTGAAGACCACTTTTCCGATCTCTACCAATTCCGAAGGTGCTCTACTCATGATCCAATTGGTGATGCGTCGCCGAATAAATGAGTTGGATGCAGCACGTGAATTGGCACTCCAGACATGACGTTGGTCCGAATCTGCCACCAGGCAGTCCCCTCGTCACTGGTATACGAGGGTTAGCATTGTGGGCTGTAGGAATGGCTGCATATGAAACTGTACGTGTCGTACGGTACTTGGAATCGCCTGAACTGAGTAAAATATTGAATAGACAAGAGAATAGCAAGCGTCAGATTCGACATTCAGCCTCCACATGAACAGCTGCCAGGGCCGTAGCCAGGATTTACTGAGGGGTGGTTCGCCTTCACTCCAAAAGGGCACATCAGGGGGTTCGCTGTATGGGAAAAGGGGCAAATAGGGGGTTTGCTTCAGTTTGAAAAGGGCATTTATATGAGAAAAATATATAATATTTCGAAAGGGGGGTTTTCCCGAACCCCCAAAATCCCCCTTGGCTACGGGCCTGGCTGCAATAAAAGCGCGGCTGAGATACTAAGGCTACGACCGAGACTCCACCGTTTTCTCGAGTCTGAATGTTAAGTGCCGAGGGGTGCTTTCCTGTAGAGCCATATGGTTGCTTTTCAGTCGCCAGACGTCAATTTTTCCCACCTGTTGCATATCGCTCCAATGCAATACTCAGTAGCCGTCCATGAAATAATTTCCGCGGACCCATTTTGTATGACAGCACCAATTAAAAATGTGTAGGAAATAAAATAATAAAAACAAGATGGTTTCCTACAAGAGACAAGCAGTCGAGTTTCGATTACATCACCAATACCGGATGATATTCGTTACAACAATCCTAATCACGGACCTTTATTCTTTATCCCAATGAATTTCCAATTCGTTTTCCAGAGTACGTATCTCAGTTTAGCTTTCATTGTGACTCTTCATATCAACACCATGGAAATGTAAAGCACATGATATTCAACGACCCTGGGCCCGGGGTTAAGTGGACTTGTATCACATATCACAAATCGTTAGATTCTTGGTATGTGCATTAGAATAGGTTAACCGGTAGGCTATACTGTGAAGTCATGTGGCTCTGTCAGTATGTCGGCATCTCTTCCCACTTCCCTTATATGTGTAGTAATTACAAGTTATGAAACATTATGATCGTATTTTGGATGGAAGCGTTTGCTGGTATAGCCGGTTGACAAGTTTCTGCAATAATCGTCTGTGGCGTTGATTAAAATCATCACAATCTGCACATGATCTAGCAGAAGCTACCCGGTGAGATATATAATAATGTTATCCAGAAATGGGTAGTAACTATGTTTAAAATTGTAATCGTCTCTCTTGTGTAGATTCGACGCGAGAGAAAGCCTTAATCTTTCTTGTACAATTTAAGGTCCAGATATGTTCCATGTGGCCTATCAGTAACCTTCTTCAAATCTGGTGAAGGTGAGAGGTATATATCCTTCACAGTATATAGGAATTATCCATGCAGCGTTATGAGATCATCTATGTAGCGTTTGTTGTTGAATGATATGATGTCTTGTCGGCATCATTGAAAACTGTTGACCGCTTCTCTCTTGCAGGAAACTAGCCTATGTTTATGTATACTATGACTTGTCTCTTTGAATTTGGTGCTAATATTGTTATATGGAATAGGTCTTTGGATTATGGACGCGGATATTCTTTAATGGACGTCGGCTGAATTATGAATGACGGAGAAGACGCTTGTACTGGAATGGACTTTAGAAAGGTTATCTTGTGACAATTTCTGCATATTTCTGAGTATTCATGCGAGTAGATTTTGGTCTGCCACGTGGTGCTGTTATACGGTATTGCCGAATTTCATCAGAAATTTAAGTAATATTCTACAAAGAAAAAAGAAACATCCCAAGAATTTCTTTTACGAGCAGTAGACCTTAACCGAAGAAAGCATTATAACTTTTGACATTAACATACCGTTGATCAGTTTAATTGAACACAGATATTATTCAAGTCCCAAGTCCCAGTAATCCTTGCCAATGTTGTAAAGACCGTGACCGAGAGGACAAGAATGCTTGGAGCTGATGCTGTACCTCAGGAACATTCCGGCGATTGAACGATGTTCTTGTTTGTGTCGACTACCACCCCTATGTACTGGCACTGCTGATCCAGTTCTAGTTCGAACTTTGAGATATGAAGCCCACCTGGAGAGTGAAGTTATCTGGGACCCGGGTAGAGGCCTTTTTGAGGTACGATTCGATTTGTGATCTCTTTCAGATAACAGAACTGCTGATGTGATGCGGGTGAAACATCAGGTGGCGATTGAGATTCCGAAAGTTAGAACCGGACACTCGAATTGTCTCCCGACGATGATAAACCCAGGGTTTCCACTGACCCATAGGCAAAATATAGGGACATGATGGCCAAAATATAGGGCAAATATAGGATAGGGATATAATGACCAAAATATAGGGCAAAATCCAGAAAACAGGACATTTCAGTCACCAACAGGGATAATAACTTGTTAATTACAATATTAGATTGTCGCCATATGTGGGCTTGTACTCATCATTGGGACAAGGTAGTAAAGAAGAAACAGTACAATTTAGTTTGGACACTTCCAACTCGGTCGCATTGTCATTTTGGAGGATTTAAGTAAACCAACTATTCGTGTATATGTATCACAATAAATATGAGGTAGAGCTGTGCGAAAAAGCATGAATAATCCTGAAAATATAGGAATAATAGGGCAAAATCGGTAAAATTTGAGAAAATATAGGGAAACAAACCGAGTAGCCAGCAGGTCCTCCGCCAAGTAGCCTGTTTGAGAGCATACAGCATATACGCTTCCAATATCTCATTAAATATAACTTGGAAAGTGGATATGTGTATGTGGAAAGAGACGTTTATCTGGAATTGTTGAGACATTTTGAGGAGGTTTGGGAAGCGGTAATGGGTAGTGTAACACTGGAATGTAAGTCTGTAGTTGTATATGGATTTGTGGATGGTGAGGTTTATAAATAGATGGGTGGAATAGATCAAGATATCGAGTTCACAACACAGATGGGTACAATATGGGTGAGTGAAATCCAAGATGGTCAATGGCAGCCATCTTGGATTACATACTACCTCAATGAAAATCAATACCAATGGCCATCTAACTGATGTGAAGCACCTTCTCAAGTTTGAAGTCAACCGGAAGAATTGTTCTCATGATACCGCATTCACAAGATGTGGGACGGAGGGAATCCAAGATGGTCAATGGCAGCCATCTTGGATTACGTACCTCAGTAAAAATCAATACCAATGGCCATCTAACTGATGTGAAGCACCTTCTCAAGTTTGAAGTCGATTGGTTGAGTTGTTTTTAAAATATCATGTTCACAAGATGCAGGATGGACGGAATCCAAGATGGTCAATGGCAATCATCTTGAATTACATACTACATTGTACCTCAGTGAAAATCAATACCAATGGCTGTCTAACTGATGTGAAGCACACTCTCGAGTTTGAAGTCGATTGGTCAAATTGTTCTCGAGATATCACGTTCACAAGATGCGAGACGGATGGAATCCAATATGGTCAATGGCAGCCATCTTGGATTACGTACGTCAGTGAAAATCAATACCAATGTCCATCTAACTGATGTTAAGAACCTTCCCAAGTTTGAAGTCGATTGGTTGATTTGTTCTTGAGATATCGCGCTCACAAGATGTGGGACGGATGGAATAATATGGTCAATGGCAGCCATCTTGGATTATGTACCTCAGTGAAAATCAATACCAATGGCCGTCTAACTGATGTGAAGCACATTCTCAAGTTTGAAGTCGATTGGTCGAACTGTTCTCGAGATATCGCGTTCACAAGATGTGGGATGGACAGAATCCAATATGGTCAATGGCAGCCATCTTGGATTATGCACCTCAGTGAAAACCAATACCAATGGCCGTCTAACTGATGTGAAAAACCTTCCCAAGTTTGAAGTCGATTGGTTGAATTGTTCTAGAGATATCGCGTTCAAAAGATCTGAGACGGACGGAATCCAATATGGTCAATAGCAGCCATCTTGGATTATGTACCTCAGTGAAAATCAATACCAATGGCCGTCTGACTGATGTGAAGAACCTTCCCAAGTTTGAAGTCGATTGGTAGAATGGTTCTTGAGATATCGCGTACACAAGATGTGGGACGGACAGAATCCAATATGGTCGATGGCGGCCATCTTGGATTACGTACCTCAGTGAAAATCAATACCAATGGCCGTCTAACTGATGTGAAGCACCTTCTCAAGTTTGAAGTCGATTGGTCGAATTGTTCTCAAGATATCGCGTTCACAATATCGCTGAATGATCAAATATCAATGCCGGATGTTGATGTCAGGACCCTGGAGACAAACGATAAGCCTCTATGATGCTAAGCTGTAACTTTGCGTCCTGTTGAAGGTGAAAGAGAAAGTTCATCAATACTGTAACAGAGACAGAGTTGGGATTGTGTACTAGAGATTCACTTTAGATGACAAAGCACTGATAGAGCTGTGTTGTGGATGGTTTGACAGCTGGAACCATAGCTACTGCACCGATCTTGTAAACTTCTGTTTGAGCTGGCTTCGGGTACCATCACGTGTTCCAGAAGGTTAATCCAATGGGTTAGCTGCTGAGGTGTATAATAACTAACCCAACAGCAGGAAACACGGTTGATAACGCCTCCAGATCACTACCAGCAAAATGACACAGTCGTGTTCCTTGATCTTGCGCAGTACCAGCTGGGTGACTGCAATTGATACAAGTTGGAAGCTGAGCGGTGCAGCCGATCCCCGTGTTTACCAATGATTCTTCCCGCTTGGGTTTGGAGATATTGTATTATCTTGCCTGGCTAAGAGAGATTGTCCACAATCACATTCGAGTGCCCAGGAACAACACTGATGTTCCTGAGCCCACTGCAATCGATCCCACGGTTCTTGGAATAGTGGATATCCAATGCTGAACTGCTTCGTCTGGCTATCTCTGAAGACCACTTTTCCGATCTCTACCAATTCCCAACGTGCTCTCCTCATGATCCAATCGGTGATGCGTCGCTGAATAAATGAGTTGGATGGAGCACGTGAATTTTGCACTCCAGACATGACGTTGGTCCGAATCTGCCACCAGGCAGTCCCCTCGTCACTGGTATACGAGGGTTAGCATTGTGGGCTGTAGGAATGGCTGCATATGAAACTGTAGGTGTCGTACGGTACTTGGAATCGCCTGAACTGAGTAAAATATTGAATGGACAAGAGAACAGCAAGCGTCAGATTCGACATTCATAGTCTCCACATAAACAGCTGCAATAAAAGCGCGGCTGAGATACTAAGGCTACGACCGAGACTCCACCGTTTTCTCGAGTCTGAATGTTAGGTGCCAAGGGTTGCTTTCCTGTAGAGCCATATGGTTGCTTTTCAGTCGCCAGACGTCAATTTTTCCCACCTGTTGCATATCGCTCCAATGCAATACTCAGTCGCCGTCCATAAAATAATTTCCGCGTACCCATTTCGTATGACAGCACCGATTAAAAATGTGTAGGAAATAAAATAATAAAAATAATATAATATAATAAAAACAAGATGGTTTCCTACAAGAGAGAAGTAGTCAACGAGTTTCGATGACGTCACCAATACCGGATGATATTCGTTACAACAATCCTAATCATGGACCTTTATTCTTTATCCCAATGAATTTCCCTTTCGCTTTCCAGAGTACGTATCTCAGTTTAGCTTTCGTTGTGGCTGTTCATATCAACACCATGGAAATGTAAAGCACCGGATATTCAAACGACCCGTAACCCGGGGTTAAGCGGACTTAAGTTATTTAACATTATGATCGTATTTTGGATGGAAGCGTTAGCTGGTATAGCCGTTTGACAAGTTTCTGCAATAATCATCTGTGGCGTTGATTAAAATCGTCACAATCTGCGCATGATCTAGCAGAAGCTACCCGGTGAAATGTATATACGGTGTATGCAGGTTCTTCTGGAATAACGTTATCCAGAAATGGGTAGTAACTATGTTTCAAATTGTAATCGTCTCTCTTGTCGTAGAGTCGACGCGAGAGAAAGCCTTAATCATTCTTGTAGTTTAAGGTCCAGATATGTTCCATATGGCCTATCAGTAACCTTCTTCAAATCTGGTGAAGGTGAGGGGTATATATCCTTCACAGTATATAGGAATTATCCAGTGTTATGAGATCATCTATGTAGCGTTTGTTGTTGAATGATATGATGTCTTGTCGGCATCATTGAAAACTGTTGACCGCTTCTCTCTTGCAGGAAACTAGCCTATGTTTATGTATACTATGACTGTCTCTTTGAATTTGGTGCTAATAGTGTTATATGGAATAGGTCTTTGGATTATGGACGCAGATATTCTTTAATGGACGACGGCTGAATTATGAATGACGGAGAAGACGCTTGTAATGGAATGGACTTTAGAAAGGTTATCTTTTGACAATTTCTGCATATTAGCGTATTTGTGCGAGTAGATTTGGGTCTGCCACGTGGTGCTGTTATACGGTATTGCCGAATTTCACAGAGATATTGTTCATCAGAAATTTAAGTAATATTCTACAAAGAAAAAAGAAACATCCCAAGAATTTCTTTTACGAGCAGTAGACCTTAATCGAAGAAAGCATTATAACTTTTGACATTAACATACCGTTGATCAGTTTAATTGAACACAGATATTATTCAAGTCCCAAGTCCCAGTAATCCTTGCCAATGGTGTAAAGACCGCGACCGAGAGGACAAGAATGCTTGGAGCTGATGCTGTACCTCAGTAACATTCCGGCGATTGAACGATGTTCTTGTTTGTGTCGACTACCTCCCCTATGTACTGGCACTGCTGATCCAGTTCTAGTTCGAACTAATTACTTTGAGATATGAAGCCCAACTTTCGTAGGACCTGGAGAGTGAAGTGTATCTGGGACCCGAGTAGAGGCCTTTTTGAGGTACGATTCGATTTTTGATCTCTTTCAGATAACAGAACTGCTGATGTGCTGTGGGTGAAACATCAGGTGGCGATTGAGATTCCGAAAGGAAGAACTCGACACTCGAATTGTCTCCCGACGATGATAAACCCAGGGCTTCCACTGACCCATAGGCAAAATATAGGGACATGATGACCAAAATATAGGGTAAATATAGGATAGGGATATAATGACCAAAATATAGGGCAAAATCCAGAAAACAGGACATTTCAGTCACCAACAGGGATAATAACTTGTTAATTACAATCTTAGATTGTTGCCATATGTGGGCCTGTACTCCTCACTGGGACAAGGTAGTAAAGAAGAAACAGTACAATTTAGTTTGGACACTTCCGACTCGGTCGCATTGTTATTTTGGAGGATTTAAGTAAACCAACTATTCGTGTATATGTATCACAATAAATACAAGGTAGAGCTGTGCGGAAAAGCACGAATAATCCTGAAAATATAGGAATAATAGGGCAAAATCAGTAAAATTTGAGAAAATATAGGGAAAATAGGGGAGAGCAGAAAATATAGGGGAAAATAGGGCCAATGGGAGCCATGTAACAGTTAACACTGATGATTCAGATGAATGAAGATAGGAAGATATGCGTCTTGAATATCTATGGAAGCTATCCAGTCTTCCATTTGTAGGCGAGAATGCAGTGACGGTACAGATATTTTGAAACGAAATGGTGGAACTGGGCACTGCTTGTTGAGCTGCTGGTTGGTGCCCCTTCATGCGCTCAGGAAGACCGGGCTGTCAAATAATCTGCTGTTTTCGTCCGATGGTGGTTCTCTGAAAGCTCCCTTCTCAACCAAAGTTTCTATAGATGATATCATGCTGTGTTCCAGATGAATTGAGAGGCATGATGGTTTGGGTTTGATGAGAAGTCTTGGATACTTGTGGAAGTTGAAGGGGGAACCCAGCAAATTCGTTTGTAAATGAGCTCCCAATTCCTCCAGAAGATCTGCAGATCTGCTGTTGGAAGATCCTGATGTAATCTTGTCCCACACAGTTGCCAGGACTTTGGGAACGACCCCATTCAAGGGGTACTTTGAAGACAAAGGCTGGTTTTGTAAGTCTTTTTTGTCTGATTCCAGTAATTGAGGTCTTGAGTGTTTGAGAAATGCTGCACATCTAGCTTGAACCATTGTGAGGCATACAAAAATGCACCCATTTTCACCAAATAGGTGTTGCCCTTGTTGAATGCACTATGAAACATGAAACCCTGAAAGAAATCCATTTGAGCTGACAACAGGGACATGGTACCACTGGCCTGCTTGTTGGCTGGGAATTGAACCCATTTAAATGTTGCTGTGAGGAACTAGTTGGCATAGGATGTAATCCGGTGTTCGGTGAGCATCATATCCTCCAACACACACGCTTGCTTTTGTTGAAGTTCCACTGGTGGTGGAGGTTTAGTTTTAGTCAGCACATGGTCCAAATCTCCATACAGGATGGGTGAATGGGAATGTACATATGGTCTATGCGAAATGTGGAACCTGAAGAAGTCAGGCCTCATCAGCATGTTGATTTATTCAGTTGACGATCGTTGTCCTGAATCAGTTGAATACCCTCATGCGATGCAGCATAAATCTGTCTTCTGGATGCCAACTGGGCTCCTGTGTCTATGCAGGTCCCAGGTACTGTCAGAGTCCTCGTACTCATCCAACTGTTGTTGACATTCTCATTCAAATACTCTGCTCTTATGATCATTGATGGACTCGGTAGTTCCAGGGTTGACAATGTCTTGAGAACCTTTATCTGGGTTTACCGTAAATTCCCACACCTGACTGCATGGCACGTAGTGGCTGTTGCCGACAGGAATGCTGTTTCTTTAATGAGCCTTATGTCATCGCATGGCTGGGACTGTCAAATCCTGATTTAGGCGGAGATTATTGATCAGTGCTTGAATAGAGAGCTGCTCTTTAACCCAGAGGCTGCACTCAGGATTTTACAAGAACTCTGGCACATCTACGCTATGTTAAACCATTTCAGTCGACTCATTCTTAGCACATCATTTGTCCGTAGAAAACTTGTGCATGACAATGGCTCAGTTGCACATTATTGAGAAAACAAAGAAGAACATGTCTGTTCACTGACCCATGACTTCAGCTGATCAGCTTTTGGGTTGTATAATTTCACTTTTATTTTCAGATTATATTTTGAAATGGTTATAATGGACATAAAATATACATTATGTACTACATTTTCAAACCGTTTAAGCATAATGAATTTTTCTTGGAATAGTGAGAAAATACAGTACATATGTCAGCTATCACCACCTAAAATAGTCCCATGGGTTAAAAGATAGGGCAAAGTGAAATTATACAACCCAGTAGGCGATCAGCTGAAGTCATGAATCAGTGAACAGACAGGCTCTTCTCTGTTCTCTCAAAATGTGCAACCGAGTAATTGAATTTGAAAAAAATAAATAAATAAGCCTGTTTTTGCTATTACACTGAAACTCATGTAAACTGACCATGTACTTGGGACCAGATCATAGTGATGGTTTTGACATGGTTCTGATTTATCAAGGTTCAAAATATTTTAACTTTAAGTATTGGGAGCATGGATAATGTCAGTATTTAGAGGTTGGTCAGTTTACCCAGGTGTTGGTATTCACAGGTTTCACTGTACAATTGGAGCCAATTTTTCCTCACAGCAATAAAACTTTGCATGGCATTTAAACTCATTTTGTATAAATTTCCCCTCAAGTTTCAGGAAGATCCATTCAAAATCAAATAAATTCGCTAGTACAGGTCGTCATTTTGAAGGCACAATGATATTGGCCCATTAACATTATAGCATACAGCCTGGTCACCCCGACATCAAACGTTAAATAACATGAAGGGTATACTGACAATTTTCTCAAATTCAGTCATGCAGGGTATCCTACAGTTCGGTTCAAACTAAATAGGTCTTGTTGACATTTACGTCAGACAAAAACTAGGTAAATATCTGGTATTTCCTGTCAGAACGACTAGATCGCAGTTATGATATTCAGAGGTTGAAGAGTTTATCACCAGTGTCTACAATTTTCACTTTCACAGTAAACAACAAGAAAACACAAAAACAACACGGAACTCATCTGAATGTGAAATATATATGTAAACATATCAATATAAGAACATCCATTTAAATGATATGAATCTACATTTGACTAAAATGATGAGACTTTACATAAGTTTTCAGACCATAGTAAATCCTCTAATAATTCAACCACAGGAAGTGAAATTTCCCACAATAAAATATGGGGGTGATCAAATTTATTAGAATAGAAAGTTGACAAAATGGTCAGATAATCCGTTACTTGTTCATTACTGTAATAATTTTGAGTCTGATCAAATTTATTTCCACAATATTGGAGGAGATTGAATATTAATAGAGTGGCTGAATAATTAGAGGATAAACCTGTCCATATGTTATATAAACCCAAAAATGTATGTGGCAGTATATTAAACATGTTAAATGGGTTAAACAGAATAACCTTCTTTTTTCTGGTCAAAATACATGTACTTGTGAGCTCGGAATTTCATCCGGATTTGCAACATGAAAATAATTTGATAAAAAGAAGCATTATGTGATTTTACATTCATTGAAAAGATCCACATATTATAGTGGTATGGTAAAATAATTCAATCACGAGGAATTAAATTTCCCATCATAAAATCAAGGGATGATCAAATTTATTACAACAGGAGTTAAAGTGGTCCAAAATTATGCAGATAATCCAATATTTTTCCGTTCATGTAATATTGGTTTAGAGGGTGGTCAAACTTTTAGGTGATTGCATGATTTATTGTACCACATTTCGTCCATGTGAAATAGAGGGCAATAGCCACTTTCATTCATAGGGTCATTCTCCATGGGCACCATTGCAGATCTCTCACCTCTCATCAAGGCAAGAAATTTGAGAATATCTAGCCAGCATTACGAGCCTCAAAAATGTGAAATTCTTGGCATTTCATATAATTTTTCACATTATTTATTTCATATACCAGTAGACCATTATCATTTCACCCTTCATGGCATGGGACCGTTAAATTAATACTTTTTATGGCCGCTGATAATTAATGGTTTGTTTCCCGTAATCAGCCCTCATCTATACTTTGAGGGCAAATAATTAAAATCCAGGAGGGATTTACATTTTCATGAGTAAAACTTGCTCATTTTCTTCATATTTGTATACAATTGGTTTGCAAGTTAATAATTAATAATTATCGTACTCAGCATGTGTATTTTTACAAGCAAGGTTATGAGAAACAAACAATTAATCAACAGTGGGCTAACCAGGTTTCGGAACTTTTAGAAATTACAGATTCATTTTTTTGCAAACTGGAGCAATTTTGAATGATTGTTGGTTATTTGATCAATAACTTCCCGAAAATGCTCAGATGCACGAGATTTGGATATATCTACATGAGAGCATGAGACAGATGTAAAATGGACGACATGAGAGTTGATAGGTCTGCCATTTGAAGATAATATTCGCGAGAAGGGGAGATTTCCCAGACATCGTCGACATTTACCCATTGCTGAGGCCATAGTTTGTCTTGAACAAGATGCTCTGATATTGTGGAAGATTTTGGCCACATCCAAACACTCTCAGTGCGACCGGTTTGATCTGATTAGATATAAACGACTCACTATAGCCTAATGTAAATTATCTCGTGACAGCATGCCATTTCTCTCTGCAAATCGCTCTCTCACCAAGGTCTGATTCCTCAGAAAAAGGCCTATGGGAATCAGGATGTACCACTTGCCAAGATGACCAACAAATAAATTCAATAGGCTTCATCCACTGTCATCCAAAATTTCTATAGCGTCAGAATCAGTCTTAGAATCGTGCTCACTGTCCGAGATGATGACAATCTGTGGTCTTTTTTCTTTCTTTTCATTGGCAAGTTTCAAGCTATTTTCAGTCACTTCGCCCAGATTTAAATCACCCGGATTTCTTTCAATTTTTGCTGAGTCATCATTACTTGACTCACTCCTGGACTCACATCCTGACTCACTATCAGCATCATCATTATCATCATCATCATCAACATCACTAGGCTGCTCCACTAATGCGAGGTTCTGAAAAGATAAGACCAATTTTAAATTTGTGAATATATCTTTGGATATATTCAGTCACGGTACATTCACTGAGTGATTAAGTGAATATGATTTAACGTCGTTTTCAACAATCTTTCAGTCAAATCATGATACATTCACTGATTGTGCAATCACAGGATGTTCATTTTTTGGCACCCAAGAATTATTAGGGTGATCAAATTAAACTCGAACAGGGGATTTCAGAGGCAGGTTTAGACCTGATTTCGGACCATATCAAAGTAAAATTTAGAGAATTATTATAGCAAATTTGGAGAAATGCAAAAACCCTAAAGAAAATTTGAGGTATAATTTTTCCGACAATTCTGGAATTTTAAGTATAAACATCTTTTCAATTTCTCCTCAATATAATGGCGGATCCAAGTAATTAGACAGACTAAACAGAATGGGGCCTTCCCACATCAATGTGATAACAATAGACACACGCCACTGAATAACACTAGCTTGGGCACCTTGTCCGGGGTCACGGTGATCTCTGTGTCATTTGCTAAGAGACGAAGAAATACATGTACTTGTAACTACAATGAAGTCCTCTAATCCAATCAGAGAAAGTAAATTTTTCACCATGAAATCAGGGGTGATCAAATTTATTGCAACAGGAAGTTAACAAAATGGTTCAGACTCCTCCATCATCTCTTCCGTATTTTACTGATTCTAGAGGGTCATCAAAATCGACTGATTGAATTTGTCCACAAAATTGTGGGCGATTGGATTTTAACAGGTTGATTAAATTATTGCAGTATTTACCATGCCCTGGTATTGAAAACTGACATACACCCAGCTAAAATACTCCAAAATATTAAACTATCAGCATCCGGACCCTTTGTTAAATACTGTAACCAATCTGATAATTCAATCACAGGAAGTGAAATTTCCCACCATGAAATCTGGGGGTGATCAATTTATTAGAACAAGAAGTTGATAAACGGTCCAAAATCATGCAGATAATTCATTATTTCTTTGTTATTTCAATGAATTAATAGTGATCAAATTTATTACACCAGCCGATTGGATTTTGACCCAAAATTGGGGTGATTGAATTTTGATAGGGGGATTGAATTATTAAACATGTTCAAGGGATTACCGTAGTAATATAAAACATGTTCATAACATTTATGCCAGTTATCACTACTCAGATCGAAACTGCCAAGACACTGCCACCTGTGAATCAGGCACTTCAGCCACTGCTGTCCAGTGTAGTGTCTGTCGTTATTGCAATGTGCGAAGGTCCCACTTCGGGGCGATAGAATGTTGATGAAGTAATCAGATCGATTTAGTTCACAAAAAAACAAGATGAACTTTGGTATTCACAAGTCATCCAGAGAAACTTCTAACAAATTTATAAGAGTACTTTTATAACAATGACCCAGCCTATACTTATGTTTTCCACATAATTGGTCAAAGAATGTGACTGAACATGACCTTTAAAGCAGAAATAATATAGGACATTTGTACAATTCTGACATCATTTTGTTGGAAAGAAAAGGTCAAACCACTTCCTCAGTTGAACTCTGAAATCTATATTACATGCACATGTACGTATAGTCAAGGCAGACTCTTTATTCATCATCATGAACACGACCCAATTTGACTCATGGACATTCTCGTAAGGCCAAAAAGCGTTTCATTTCTGGTTAATGTGTATTAGATTCTGAATAATGCACATCAATTTTTTATTTTTTTTTTGTGTGTGTAAATGGTCAGTCAAGTTATCTCCCTTGATCAAGATGAGCACTAGCTATAAACCTTGAATTTGTCTGTAATGAGGTGTTAAGCATGGGTTTGCTGTTATGATGGAGGTTTCCCAATTTCAGTTTTATAGGCACCTGACCTAACAGAATTCCTAATTCAGAATTGCATACTCATCAAAAGATGTTATAACTCTGCCATATAGGTTGTGCTGAATCTGTGCCAGAATAGAGAAGGAGTTATTTTTTTTGGGGTATTGAATTCCTGCACCTAGGTTCATTTTAAAAGTTGTGAAATACAGGGAAACTTCTTTAAAGCAAGCACACAGACAGCTTTGATATCCTAGTCTCCTAAAGTAAGACATGTTATCCTCAGACTTAGCATATTGTTGTCATCGTACTAGGACTCCTGCGTCATCCGATTGATTGTGAGACAGATTTCAAACATTGGTGAAATTACGCACCAATGGGAGATGAGAACTTGGATGTACATTTTGACTAAAACTATGGTTGAACATGACAATCTGATGTCATTTTTGACTGAAACTACAACTAACAAGCGTTCTGAGAACCCCAACATCTCACCTTGCGGGGTCATCCGCCAAAGCTGCAGCAGTATTGAAATCATAAATATAGAGCAAACAATAATGTCTGGAATAAATGATGTGGCACAGACAATAATGTCTGGAATAGATGATCTGGTACAGACAATAACATCAGTCCCATGTGGGATTACTGCCAGATAGGTCAATCCCAAGTATGATGGAAAGGTCACTGCTGCATAGGGCAGTTCAGTGTGAGATTACTGCTTGATAGGTCAGTCTCATGCGAGATTACTGCCAGATAGGCCAGTCCTGTGTAGGATTACTGCTGGATGGCCCAGTCCAATGTGTTATTACTGCTGGATAGACCAGTCCCAAGTGGGATTACTGCTGGATAGGCCAGTCCCTTCTGGGATTACTGCTAGATAGGCGAGTCTCATATGGGATTTACTGCTGGATAGGTCAGTCCCATATGGGATTACTGCTGCATAGGCAGGCCAGTGTGGGATTACTGCTGCATACGGCAATCCCGTTTGGGATTACTGTTGGGGAGGCCAGTCCCATGTGGGATTACTGCTGGATAGGCTAAACCTGTGTGAGATTACAGCGAGATAGGTCAGTCCCATGTAGGATTATGGCTGGATAGGTCAGTGCCGTGTGGGATTACTGCTGCATATTGCAGTCCAGTGCGAGATTACTTCTGGATAGGTCAGTCCCGTGTGAGATTACTGCTGCATAGGCCAGCCCCGTGTGGGATTACTGCTCCCATTTGGGATTACTGCTGGATAGGCCAGTCCAGCCTGGGATCACTGCTGGATAGTTGAGTCCCATATGGGATTACTGCTGGATAGGTCAGTTCTGTGTGGCATTACTGCTGGATAGGCCAGTGCCATTTTGGATTACTGCTGGATAGGTCAGTCCCGTGTGGGATTACTGCTGGATAGGTCTGACCAAGGAAAACATGAAACATGTCCACCAAGTTTTATAATTATCCCACGAAAGGTTCAGCACAGTTTCCACGTACAGATCTACATGTAAATTTTTGCCCAAACTAAAACCTTATCAATGGAAATGTACGAAGTACAAAAATTCATAGTTAATGTCATATTTCTTAAATAGCACATGCACATCCTCGAATAACAATGAACTTGGGTACTGTCAAACTCATCCAATGAAAGCTGACAGCTTCAGCAATCTTTCCATGTACAGGTGTACATGTATGTACATTATCATTGGCAGATTACTAAGACAAAACCCTCAAAATTTGAAGAAAAATCAATATTTAATCTCCTAAATAGCACAGGGACATCCTCTAATCATACAAAATATGTGTATCAAGTTTCATAATCATCCAACAACAGCTGACAACTGCAGCAAACTTTCTAAGTACAGATGTACATGTGCACCTCAGCTAAACTCAGAACTCATCATTTGCCATAATTTGGAAACAAATTAATATTTCATCTCAAAAATAGCACAGGTACATCCTCTAATCATAAGACACATGTGTACCAAGTTTCATAATCATCCAATAACAGCTGACAACTGCAGCAAACTTTCTAAGTACAGATGTACATGTGCACTTCAGCCAAACGCAAAACTCTTATCGTAGGGATTTTAACATTGGAGCACCCCAGGGGTAATACCTCCAGGTAGAATACCCACCCCCATATTTTTTTTAATATTTATTTCTGAATTTTCTAGATTTTGTTTGAATTTGCTAAACCAAAAACCTTATGATTTCCAGGCAGGGGACACTGACACCGACGACGACATCCTCTTTCCCCCCTCACAATATCTCCCCTTTACTTCGTAAGGCGAGATAAAAATGAAAACTGATGTCATGTTTTTACTAAAACTAAGGGTAAAGATAAGAACACATTTTATTTTTTTGCTACAAATATGAGAAAAGGTAAAAATTAACATACATGTACATATACCTGAAACGAAGAAAACACAAAACAAATACAGTGAAACCTGTGTAAGCCAACCATACTTGGAAGCAGATTGTAGTGTTGCTTTTGACAGGGTTCTGGTTTATCAAGGTCCAAAATACTTTAAATTCAAGAATTGAGGCCTTGGATATGTCAGTATTTAGAGGTTGGTCAGTTTACCCAGCATTCACAGATTTTACTGTATCTTGTTAGAATGACTTCAAATTGTGTTGACTCACCATTTCAATAACATCTCCATCACACTCGTCAATGTTTTCTATGTCGATCACATCAGATGGGACTGTTTGTAGTTTAGTTTCCAGGTCTGTGTTGGCCTTGGCTAATTGTGGGAGGAATAATTTCACTTGGCTCAATGCTGAAGCAAACAAATTAACATCTTGTCAGTTAAGCTCATTCATAATCATTTTTGAAATTTGGATGAGAAACTGAGAAGCTAATTATATTGAAATTAGAAGAACATTTATTATGGATGAATTTTAAATTTCTCAATTAAGTATAGAAACAATAATGCATCATGGGACATCTTCCGATTTTAAAGCATTTGATTGGTCCATTCAAATCTTCAAATGGAAATCCGGCATTTTCATTGGCTTGTGGTGGACATTGGAAGAAACTCCATCCAAACATACATGTAAAGTTTCTATAAAGCTTCATTCCAAAAATCACACACTGTTTCACTGAAGTTTCTATCTGTGTTTCACTATTTGTTTACTATACCGATGGTCACGGTTAAGCAAGGGGAGCAACTTTGTCAATGTCACAGCAGAGGGCGAATGTGAGGCGGGGGTCAAGATTGTTATCTGCCCACATCGCAATTCTTCGGTACATTTTGATTGTGATGTCGCTATATGACGTTCTGGATCTGTCTGTATTTAGAAGGCTAACAATGAGTATGATGTCATGCAATGTCATGATACAACAAGTTGCAGCATCATCTCTACAAGGCGACATCATAGAAAAGTAACAGTCTACCCATATACATGCGAGCATTCGTAACTTGGGGTAAATATATCTCGCACCCGGCAATTCCATCATTTACGACAGACTCATCACTCTATAGTTACAGCTTTTTCAGTTCAACAGCTTCAATTTTTTCTCGAAATAAAGGGCGCTCTTAGCTCTATTCATATTCTCATGTTACTATCTATCAGTCCGACCCCCTGCACTCTCTGCAATAATGCTGACAAAATTGTCTCCCTTTTCTTTTTCATGACCATCGGTATTGTTTGAAAATATGGATAGAGTCCTCAGAAACATTGCTTCATTCCTTAAATTGAAAAGTTCTCCATTAAAAAGAGGTTTAAAATTCGTTTACTATTTCTGTTTATTTTGAACTCATGGAAACATTGCAAGTAACAATATGTAGAAATGTAGATAATATTTCTAGCCATCTTTAGTATGTATATAAGCAACAAAACATGATCTAGTTTATTTTCAACTCCCAAATATCTAAGATGGTAACAAGAGTTATTTCCCTTGAAAACAAAAATTTGGACCAGACTGTTCAGTACATTATGGAGCATCCATCAAGTATGTATGCTCCAAACCTGGGATTTTTGACACTCCTTGCTCCTGTATGCTTCTTGAACATGTTGGCATAAAATTTCCTTGAAACCCCCTTAGAAAGGTGGTCACTGGTATTGAGAGTTTGAGCATCCTAAGTCCAATCTTGAACATTACATGATCCTAGTATGTTCAACATTGGAATATGAGGATGCATGCCCATTCAGCATGTGGGGACCACAAAGGGGATACAGGAAGTCGGATATTCTGTCTTTTTAACAGAAAGACAGTCAGAAAATCAAACCTCATATATTCTTTCAAACATGCCATAGGGCAAACAGTAAGTTAGCTTTCATCAGAAGTCCACAGTTTGACAGACTTCTGCTTTCATCTGCTATAAGTATTAGAGACAAACATCAATGTTTTAGAGTTATTCCATTGTGAGTATAGACCCAAATCATAGATGATTTCGCCAGATTCCAGATTGTTCCAATACACATTCACTATAATTCTTTTCCCCACGTTTTCAAATTTATCAACTAGAGGTTCCGCTTTGACCCTTGAGTTGCCGCTCCGGCATGAAGCCTATGCTGGTTGTTGTTTTAAGCAAAAACATACGTCTCCCCCAACCTCCCACCTTGCCTTGAGTGGGCACATAATTTAAGGGAAAGTGCTATAAAATGAATGTAGCAATAAGTATCCTAAACAAAGCTGCGCATCTAAAAATATTAATTACAAAGAGGTGATTTTCATTGTTGCAGTAACCCAGTGAGGAGTCGGGATTTATATAGCAATGAGTGGATTGCCGCCATCTACAGCTTCCAACCGATGTGGAATACATGTAATGTGAAGCATCAACTATTTCGAAACTGATCACATTAGGAAAGATGCAAAACATACAAGAGCCACACCTATAGTATACATGCTGTACCGTATAGAAGTTTCATGCATCTGCCTTCAGTAGTTTACAAGATATGGAGTGAACAAAAATTGGACAGACAGATAAGCACATTTTGCATGGACCCACGCAAGCACAAGCTCACACCAACACCTAATTAGATCATAAGGCCATTTCAATGAAGCTTCCATCCAAGTTTGGTGAAATTTCATCCAGTAGTTCTCCACATATCTTGTAGACAAGAGTAGTCCTGTACATACATGTAACAAAGCTGGACATCAGAAACAGATGGATGCACGCAAACAAACCAAAACCTAATCAGATGAGGAGGCCATCACGATAAAGCTGCCATCGAAGTTGGACACGAACGAATGCTCGCACACACACACCAAAACCTAATCAAATGAGGGGGCTATCCCACTGAAGCTTCCATCCAAGTTTGGTGAAATTCCATCCAGTAGTTCTCAAGATACATGTATCTTGCAGACAAGGCCTGTATACACATGGACGGATGGACGATGGACATGGATAAATGCACACACACACCCAAACCTAATCAAATGAGGGGGCTATCCCAATGAACCTTCCATCCAAGTTTGGTGAAATTCTGTTCAGTAGTTCTTCAGATATCTTGCAGAAAGGGCCTGTATACATATATATGTACAAGTACATGGGCAGAGGGATGGAAACCGGACACGGATGAATGCATGCACACACACCAAAACCTAATCAAACGAGGGGGCTATCCCAATGAAGCTTCCATCCAAGTTTGGTGAAATTCCGTCCAGTAGTTCTCAGGATATCTTGCAGACAAGGCCCGTATACATGTACAAGTAGATGGACGGACGGACGGACACCGGACACGGATGAATGCACGCACACAAACCAAAACCTAATGAAATGAGGGGGCTATCCCACTGAAGCTTCCATCCAAGTTTGGTGAAATTCCATCCAGTAGTTCTCAAGATATCTTGCAGACAAGGCCTGTATATACATGTACAAGTACATGGACGGACGGATGGACAACGGACACGGATGAATGCACGCACACACACCAAAACCTAATCAAATGAGGGTGCTATCCCAATGAAGCTTCCATCCAAGTTTGGTGAAATTCCATCCAGTAGTTCTCAAGATATCTTGCAGACAAGGCCTGTATATACATGTACAAGTAGATGGACAGACGGACGGACACCAGACACGGATGAATGCACGCACACACACCAAAACCTAATCAAATGAGGGGGCTATCCCAATGAAGCTTGGTTTGGTGAAATTCCATCCAGTAGTTCTCAAGATACCTTGCAGACAAGGCAAGGGGACGGACAGACATCCATCCAGACATCCAACCAGACAGACAGACAGCACAAACACTAGATGTCTCCCCCCAACATAGTTGGGGGAGACATAATTATTAAACTCGACCACCAGTGATTCCCAATGATCAAATATCCTCCACTTCAAAAAAGCTATAAAAAATGAATACCATTTGATCAATCCAAAGATGTCCGGAAATAATGTAAACACTGCTTATTCTGCATTCTTTTTTCCTTAGGTACGTACACAGATGGATAACTACATCCTCTTGCTCTGTACGCTTTTCATACAAAGTGCACCTACGGTACCACTCCCTCCTCCCCCTCCGCCTACTTTATGGATGCCCCCTAATTAAATCGAAATATTGTCAGTGTCATGATGCAAGCTTTCAGAAGATATAGGGTTATGGGGGTGGGATGAAACTCAGGTTAGGAGACAGAAGGTAAAGCACAGAGCCCAGAGGGGTCAGGATCCACATCATTTATAGAACAAGAGGAGATGGGAGCCTAATGTTGTGTGGAGCAGTAGCACATCCTGTCCCCGGAAGGAAGATTGTTTTCAATAGAGCTCCATAACCAGGTGTGGACCCTGAACACATACACGGCTATCCATATGCAATTACATGGACATGAACAATGATAACCTCACAATTCTCTGTTACAGTTTGTGAAGTCTGTACCTTGTAATGTAATAGAGTAATGGATATCATATACATGTAATTATACCAGTACCTGAACATGGCCCTAACTTGAATGTTGTTCTCTCTGTTTTCAGATCTTTAATTTTTCTTGATGGGTTTATCAGAAGTGATGGTGGGCAGGCTGAAATGAAAAGAGAAACAAGTATGATAACATATTATGAATGACAGTATTTTCGTTATTTTGGGATAACACTATCTTAGAATAGCACAAATTCTAGTGCTGAAAATTTGGTCGAGTCCCGTGCGGGATTCGAACCAGCGACCCCAGAGTCAGGCACCTAATCGCCAGCACTGTATGTCGGCGATCTAAACCACTCGCCCAATGGGCCTCCCACAAAAATAGGAGGTAGCAGACCGGCAGTCTTGAAAGCGAACATACAGTACCCCTCTGATGATTGTAATGACAAAGCTTCCAAAGCTGAATAGATATATATTTTTTTATCATTTAGAAAGTGATCGTATAACAGTATTTTCGTTATTTTGGGATAACACTATCTTAGAATAGCACAAATCCTAGTGCAGAAAATTTGGTCGAGTCCCATGTGGGATTCGAACCAGCGACCCCAGAGTCAGGCACCTAATCGCCAGCACTGTATGTCGGCGATCTAAACCACTCGGCCAACGGGCCTCCCACAAAAATAGGAGGTAGCAGACTGGTAGTCTTGAAAGCGAACATACAGTACCCCTCTGATGATCGTAATGACACAGCTCCCAGAGCTGAATAGATATATTTTTTTATCATTTAGAAAGTGATCGTATAACAGTATTTTC
>JAVTVY010043068.1:0-19732 GCA_036873755.1 Hanleya hanleyi | reverse complement strand
ACAATACCGCACTGGTGTCATCAGCAAATAAAGTTACGCTAAGTACATCAGAGCCAGCATTCAGATCATTAATATAGATCAGGAATAGTATGGGGCCTAGAATGGATCCCTGCGGAACGCCGCACGAGATTCCCCTAGGAGCCGAGGTCGTGCCATTATAGCTGACAGACTGATAACGGTCAGAAAGGTAACTTTTGAACCAATCATTACTAATTCCTCTAAATCCATAGTGTTCTAGTTTTTGAAGAAGAATATGGTGGTTTACAGTATCGAAAGCTTTCGAAAGGTCTAGAAACGTGGCGATGCTATAGAGCTTAGATTCTTTAGCTAAGGTTAGAGATTCGTATAGAGACAGGACAGCCATGAAAGTGGAGTGGTTTGATCTGAAACCGAATTGATTAGAACAAAGGATGACAAATGTTTCAAGGAATTCGTTAACACGTTTTGAAGCAATTTTTTCAAGCAATTTACTAAAGCACGGTAAAACAGATATCGGTCTATAATTCTCCATTAATGTATTGTCACCGGATTTAAAAATAGGTGTCACCTTTGCCGTTTTCATCGCTAATGGCACGACTCCGGATTGAAAAGACAGGTTAATGATTGCGACGAGTGGTTTGCTTATAAAGTTGGCAACAAGTTTAACCAAAGATATACTAATACCATCAATGCCAGACGCAGAGTCTTTGGCTTCAAGAAGAATTTCATTAATCTCTGCGCTGGAAGATGGTTTAAATTGGAAATTATTTTGGATGCGTTCTGTCAAGAATTCACTGAAGTGTGAATTCACGGATGGGATTTTTTCTGCCAGTGAACTAGCAATCATACAGAAGTAATCATTGAATTCATTAGCAATTGTGTAAGAGTCCGTAGTCTCTGTATTATTGATATTGAATGATTTAGGTAGTTGTGTGCTTTTGGGGCGATTCAGTAATTCGTTGATTACTTTCCATGTTTCCTTTATGTCATTATTGCATTCATTAAATTTGTTGCGGAAGTAAGATTTCTTCGCTGTTTTTAAGGTGTGATTAAGTTTGTTGCGGTATTGTCGATACTGCTTACGTATCAAGGTATCATCAAGACGCAGTTGTAGTTTGAATAGCCTATTTTTTTCTCGAATAGAATTAAGTATACCAGATGTTATCCATGGTTTAATAATCTTTGGCTTCATTGCTGCTACAGTGACAATAGGGAAACAATTTTCATAGATAGAGGTGAACTTATTCAGAAAAATGTCCAAAGCCTGGTTTACATCAGTTTTCTCCTCTATAACATCCTTCCAGACTACAGAGGCTAGCTGTTCCTTAAAAGCTTCCTTGTGCTCTCCGGTAATTTTACGATAGGTGAGTAGGCTACTCTGATTGCTTGGAGTAAAAGACTTAGAGTATACATGGAATATAGGAAAGTGGTCTGTGATGTCAGTCAGAAAGATACCTGAAAATAGAGCCTCATCGGTTGAATTTGTAAAAATATTATCAATTAATGTTGCAGATTGAGATTTGACTCTAGTGGGTTTGGTTATTTTAGGAAAGAAATGATGTGACGTCATGATTTCTAAAAAGCGTTTTGACGGGACATGGTGATCGGTTTTAAATAAGTCTATGTTAAAATCGCCCATGACAATACATTGGTTTTTCCCTGGTTTAATGGAGTTTAAGATTGTGGACAATTTATTATTAAAATATTCGACAGTTTTGCCCGGGGGTCGATAGACAATACCCACAATGTATTTATTGTCGTTGAACCCTGCCATGTTACGACCCTGCCACAGTTACACGGACTATTTTCAGAAAATGGCCGCAATTCTGTTAGACGGGGGTATCCCAGCAGCCTTTGCGGCGCTCCCTGACAACTAGCGCGTGGGCTAAAGCAAGGCATAGCGACGTATTCACTTAGCCCAGGCAGACCGCGCTTCTCGCCGTTAAATCGTATTTCCTCGACGTTTGCGGCTGGTAATCATTTGGAATCGATAATATATTATTAATAAAGTAACATTTAGCAGCTGAAAGGATCAATTGTGTGGTAAAGACTCCAGGAAAGGGTAATAAACAGCTCTAAATAACCCACAACAGTGATCTACAGGGCGCTAACCCAGCCGTTAAAATCCCGGGGTTAACACAGCGGCAACACCCTCATTGTCGGCATATACACATGTAGCACGGATAATCTGTTTTAATTTCCCCCCATCAAGCTGTTAATTATCCATATTCAGTGATTGACTTATTAAATGATTAACATCAGCATGGAGGAGTATGTATCCGTGGCTTATAACCGTGTGGTAAATTTTCTGTATAAACAGTCAATCAATCAATTTTATTTGATCTTTGGTCTGACGTGTGTTTCTTGGTCATGTTGGTTGACACTGCGATGAGTAATTCTCAGTTACAGTGATTATTTCATTGACTTGTATAGTACAATCCATTAATCAATCAGTCTTTATATAACCCGTCATCAGTATCCGAGTCATTCAAACTTCAAACTTAAGAGAAACAGGTAATGCTAATATAGTCAAAATGCCAAAGGCGTGTTGTGTTCATGACTGTACAGCTAACAAAGACAAGTTTCCAAATTTGAAGTTTTATATTCTTCCGGCCCAGAGTGAGAGAAGACATCAGTGGTTGCAGGCTATCCACAGAGCAAGAATCCTAGATGATGGGACCATCGATCCAAATAAAGTCTGGTCACCAAAGGGCTCTTATATCTACTTATCCATTATTCCCACAGATCAATTTCACATAAACTAGGATGAAAGTAACTCCGAAAATGGAAGTCATGGTGATAAATATTCTATATTTCGGCTTTGCTTATGCCATCATCAGGAATACATATAAACAATTGGAGTATACAGTCAGCTATATATACAAGTTTGAGTAGAAAAGGCTGCAAATATACAAGCGAGCACTGGAGTTCAGCAAACAATACCACTGGTGTGAGTTACACTCAATATATTAGTGAGTACTAGTCAATACAATGAAGCTCATGTTCACCTAAAGACAATCAGGTCCTTAGATGCCATTATTACATGATTTAGTTTGGGTGTTTTACTCTTGATAGCAAGTGCTTCTTTGAACAGTAGTTCATTCCAATTCTTAGCTTGGTCTATTATTTTAACATTTGGTAATAACATGTGAGGGGACAGAGCAAATGTACGTCTTTTGTCTGCACCAACTGGTATAGTCATGAGATCATATATGTGTTGAAAACCAAGACAATTCAAGACATGTGATTGGATCTCACTTTTGTCTCGGCTGTGCTCTTCTAACCTCCTAAAGAGGCACCTCTGTCTTGGTTTTCAACACATATATGATCTCATGACTATACCAGTTGGTGCAGACAAAAGACGTACATTTGCTCTGTCCCCTCACATGTTATTACCAAATGTTAAAATAATAGACCAAGCTAAGAATTGGAATGAACTACTGTTCAAAGAAGCACTTGCTATCAAGAGTAAAACACCCAAACTAAATCATGGAATAATGGCATCTAAGGACCTGATTGTCTTTAGGTGAACATGAGCTTCATTGTATTGACTAGTACTCACTAATATATTGAGTGTAACTCACACCAGTGGTATTGTTTGCTGAACTCCAGTGCTCGCTTGTATATTTGCCGCCTTTTCTACTCAAACTTGTATATATAGCTGACTGTATACTCCAATTGTTTATATGTATTCCTGATGATGGCATAAGCAAAGCCGAAATATAGAATATTTATCACAATGACTTCCATTTTCGGAGTTACTTTCATCCTAGTATATCTACTTATGCTCTCAGCATTTCATATCGGGTAAGCGATAAATTATTGGATTTGTTGAAAAGTTCAGGGATTTTCCTCAAGACTGTTTTAAATAACCGACTAGCGAGAGTTTTGACTGATATCTTGTCTTTGCCTCACCTGGCAGATTATCTGAATATTCGTAACTCACCGTGCTAGTTGTAAATATGGTCTGAGATTGTCATGAAAACTCAGTTTATATATAACCGAAGGAATTTTGCTAAAACAAGTATATATCTGCGTTATTTACCATTTCATGATCAATAAGTCAATCATTTAATAAGTCAATCATTGAATATGGATAATTAACAGCTTTATGGAGGGAAATTAAAACAGATTATCCGTGCTATATGCCGACAATGACGGTGTTGCCGCTGTGTTAACCCCAGGATTTTAACGGCTGGGTTAGCGCCCTGTAGATCACTGTTGTGGGTTATTTAGAGCTGTTTATTACCCTTTCCTGGAGTCTTTACCACACAATTGATCCTTTCAGCTGCTAAATGTTACTTTATTAATAATATATTATCGATTCCAAATGATTACCAGCCGCAAACGTCGAGGAAATACGATTTAACGGCGAGAAGCGCGGTCTGCCTGGGCTAAGTGAATACGTCGCTATGCCTTGCTTTAGCCCACGCGCTAGTTGTCAGGTAGCGCCGCAAAGGCTGCTGGGATACACCCGTCTAACAGAATGACGACATTTCAGTTCAAATTATGCGCGTGTCACTACGCTAGGAGCCCTAATGCCGGTGGCAGAGATTATGCTATCCACAAACTCCTATCAGAGACGGAAATAAAGATATAGTTCTACGCTATATTTAGAGAATAGACCTTAAACTGATATAATGTTATTACATATTTTACGAGATCACGAAGACAGATGCACGAATAATGATTACGTGTATTTAGAGACACATAAACGTGGTTTTAGCGAAGAAATCTATCGAGAAGTATCCCCGCCAAAATGTGCGTGTGAAATTGACATCATGCAATGTCTATGTAATCAGATGGCAGTTTGCAAGTCTTTAGTTGCCTGAATTCATGAACCAACATATTCCAGTAGCTACGGAACATACTCCAATATATACGAGAAAATGTCAGAAATTAAACAGTACTTACACCGTGGTTTGCCCAAGGTTAAGAATAGAAATGCAATCCAACGGGACAACTGAACGGTATTGATCTGACAAAAACAATTTGTCTCTAAAACAAAAGAGCTCCACAAAGTGTGATCGCTGAAGCAGAGCTGCCAGTACACTGCCATTGGTTCATTCCGTGTAGTGCAGGACTCATTTGCATATTCAGTAGTATGGTATTGCCAGTGATTCATTCATATGAAATGTATGAACACATTACCTAGATCTAATGTAGATCCAGCAGTTTTGCTTCCTTGGAGCTTCTTAACTATAACAGTGACAGTCACACCCACATTTTAAAACCACCAACATGGTATTCAACCTGTAACCATCTGGGCCATCTATACGCGGTAAGACTGACCCTGGGATCGTGTGTATCCAATTCAGACTACTTTCGGCAACTGCTAGAGGGAATTTCCAGAAATCAATACCACGTGACTTCGTCAGCCAATCAGCTAAAGTCTACCGACGTTACCCCAACGTAACCCGCCATTTTCGAGTCATGTGATGATCTACTTGTTCAAAATTACAGATCTACCACACCTCTTGGATGATACGAAAGTTATCCATACCTATATATTTTGTAAGCCCAGGCAATATCTGTTTCCGGGGTATGTATGAAAACCTGTAATTTATCAGAGTTTTCGAGTCTGTTCTCCGCCGGGTGAAGGCCGAACAGAATCCGGTAAAACACCGGATATCGCTCCGCGATAATGGAGACACATGATTCGCAAGCCATCTTATGGATGGCGAAGTGTACGCAAATGCATGGTATTAAGTCCCGATATCTGATTTATTTGTGCATAGATCTGGCTAGAAAGTGTTACACCAAACACTGGCAAGAAAGTGGGCTTACATGTAATTATCATATCATAGAACTCAATGAACCACTCCCCTTCACAGCCGGGCCTAAATTGAAAAGGTGTATATCCGAGACTCAAAACTTGAAAACAATATGTATTCTTTTGCATTTTTCATTCTCAGCATATCTAATTTTTCAGTTTCCCTAGCAGAGAACTCTTGTCGGCAGGTTCTTATCCGCTTTTTATACAGAGTCCGTGCAATAGCTAAATTTGGCCTATTTTCATGAGTTTTATCTTTTCTGTACATGTTTAATTTATCGTAAAAATTAATCCTTTTAGTACGACAATTGTCGTCAAACCAAGGGGAAGATAACTCTGTATCATTTTTCTTGTTTTGAGATCTTAACCTTTTCAAACGGTTTGGCACAGTCTTGTATTGTGTCAACTAGAGAATCGAGAGACGATTCGATTAATACAGAGCAAGCTGCATTATCAAGTAATTCGTCCTGAATAGCCTTTAATCTATAGAATATTGCATCAGATTTCAAATTATCAATAAATTCTCCTTTTTTGGTATTATCCCATATAAACGAGCGGCTAATAAATGCCGAATGCGTTTCATTTGCTTGTTCGTCACTTACAGTTTGTGATTTGCCTTTAATGGAAAAACTAATGAGACAGTGATCAGACAGAATATTTGGTTCACCTCACGGGGGATATTAAAAATAATAGGTATATAACTATATATAATATACATAAGGGGAGTGCAGTGAGATGGCGGACACCCCCCGAAATTGCGTATGGACCCTCCATAGCCAGATGAAAAAACACCGACAAACTGCACTTTCTTTCACGTTACATGCTCCAATAAACGAATTTCAGATACCTAAAACGATAAAGGCAGTAATGGGTCACATCAACTTACCCCAGGTTAATCACAGAAATGGAAAACCTGTCATTTCGATCACACACAATACGACGAAATGCTGCCTACACGCCAGGCCAGTACCAATACCGGAAGTGAAGCGGGAAATGAAAGCGGTCACAACCTTCACCTGGTTTGACCTCGGACTGGGATTGTCACCTCACTGTAACCAGGCCATTTCGTAAAACCTCGTGTTTGTTCAGTAGGATACAGAATGAATGGGAAGCAGAACGAAGCTCTCCAAATATGTCTTACAGGACACAATCTCCTGCTGACTGGGCAGACCGGGACCGGAAAAACATATGCTATAAAATGTGTATATATATCGAGTGTATGTCATGTCATCCCTGACTCGAGTGCCCATTACTGTCAGGAGAAAATAACTCTTAGAGTGACAGTTCGGAATTTCCATATTGGTGGGCATTGAAAAGCAGAATAATTTCCGTAATTTCGCACTGACCATATCCGAATATGGTTTCATGATACAACAGCGAGGTGGTCGATCTCACAAATAGTGCGATGTTATACACTGATATAATTTGGCTTGGCCTGAATTTTGAATCGACACCGAACAGTTTAGTAATGAATTATGGCAATTAGTAGGCTTGTAGAAATATGATTTAGCATAGGAATAGTCTATACCACTACAGCTGTTTTTAATTGAATTGTTCCTACCATTTTTGGAAAGCTTGTTGGGCCATGCTAGATCGCATGCAACTGAAACTGTCCACTGAATGTCAATCAGTGTCAGCTTGACATTTTGCGGTCCAGTCCGAGGTCAAACCAGGTGAAAGTTGTGACCGCTTTCATTTCCCGCTTCACTTCCGGTATTGGTACTGGCCTGGCGTGTGGGCAGCATTTCGTCGTATTGTGTGTGATCGAAATGACAGGTTTTCCATTTCTGTGATTAACCTGGGGTAAGTTGATGTGACCCATTACTGCCTTTATCGTTTTAGGTATCTGAAATTCGCTTATTGGAGCATGTAGCGTGAAAGAAAGTGCAGTTTGTCGGTGTTTTTTCATCTGGCTATGGAGGGTCCATACGCAATTTCGGGGGGTGTCCTCCATCTCACTGCACTCCCCTTATGTATATTATATATAGTTATATACCTATTATTTTTAATATCCCCCGTGGTTCACCTACATCAAAAGCGTATATTGACTTTATAAAATCGGGATTAACTAAAACATAATCCACGAGACTGGAGCCATTGTGCTTCACACAGGTAAATTGCCCAACGCCCTTTTCAGTACCACATCTATCGTTAGCAATGCGCATTGAAGTTTTCTTACAAAACTCCAACAATAAAGACCCATTACCATTGGTTGCAGACATATCTTGTGATGCTCTAGGTATGGGATTGTCTATCAAATAATCAGCTGGTAATGGAACATATACAGTCTGCAATTCCTCTACAGGCTGGTAAAGCTTTTGTTCTTGCATTCAAATCACCACAAATAATTACCTCTGCATATGTGAAGATAGATCCGTTAATGTTTCCGATATTTGATCAAATACTGAATCTAGGGTAGTTCAGTGAAATTTTGAAGCCACTTCTACACATGAAATTCACAGTCCAATCCCTTCTGTGGGGCTCTAGTAATGGAATGAAACTGTTAATATTCCACCCAGAAGTAGGAGAACAGAAACACAGCCAAACACAGACCTAAAAAAGTGAACAGAAAATTGACAGTCCAAGATGGAGGACGAATTGGGGGTCAACTTCAGTGCTGAAATAAACAGACAAAATCAATGAAATACTACACATAAAGACTCTTAGAGCAAAGGTATACCTTCCAACTTGCAATTCTATAGCAAAACATTGCATACAACATTCGAATAAAGTTGAAAGAAACCAGGTGAAGTTGGTCCAAAACTCACCCACAATAGCTAATGGTGGGAACTCTTCTGTGCTCCTTCAAACCAAGGCTGATAACTCTCTCATCATGTGCTGCAACATATTTACATCTTCTGAATATTTACAAGGATCAAAAGGTCAAAGAGGGTCCTCAGGGGGAAACCACCAGTCTTCACTATGTACAATACCAACCACCAGTCTGTCTTCACTATGTGCAATACCTGTGGAATCAATGTCCAGTTATGAATAACAAATACTGTTGTTTTATCACATGTGAATAAATATTTAGAATGATATGAATTAACATTGAATGATGTAAATGAATATTAAATAAAAATGAATATTAAATAAAATTGTAATGTTTATAAAACCATAGTTTTTCTGTTTTCTTTAATTTAACTGATACTGCAGTTTGGAGATGGATGAATTGCAAAACAAGTATTGACGTGAATTTTAAAAGCAAATGTTAAGGTCAATTAGTGATTAGTCCCTTAGAATAATAGCATTTTGCACATTATGAGCAAGGACTGTATCGATCAATCCAATTATAAGCTGTCCTCATTTGTCATATTCAGCAGGTTTCCTGATATATTTGATCATGTCTTTATAGGTTTCTTCACACAAAAATTGGAATTAATCCGAATAAGTGAAATCATGGAAGTTGCGATGCTTTAAATTACAGACTTCCCAATGTTAATTTAATGTCTTAGACACAAGCTCACAAGAACTGTTGGGATAACTTAGTAATTCACGAAAAACAATACCAGATGGAAGTGATATTTTCACAACCGAGGGCATAATGTGTTGCGATTTTCAAAAGAATGTAGCAAAAACTATGTTGCAATGAAAAGATAAGTTAACAGATGGATGGACAGATGAAGCCATACCAAAATATGTCCTGTCAAAATTTACTGACAGGACTTTTCAATGTTGAAAATGACTAATTTGGTGTTAATTGATACCATATATCGGTGTTGATCACAACACCAATCACCATTTTGAAACCATTTTCCTGGCTGTTTAGCAATACCGAAATATAAATACCTGAATGCTGGATCAAGCAGTCACCACAGTATGTATGGAGATACACTAAAGTTGTACCAGTTGTGGAACATCGAAATGGCTACAATAGAAAAGTAATGCAAATAATGTAAACCACTAAGTAACAAGTAACCACATTCATAAAAAGAATATCATGAATTAATCACAAACTTACCGTTATATTGCTTTCTTCAAATGGAAGTTTGGCAGCTAGACTACCAATTAAGATGATGACTATATAGCACAATATGCATTCGGATTGTTAATGAAACAAGACCCTATATAAAGTCCAAAAGCTCAATAATTTGTGCAAAATTAATATTTCATCTCCTAAAGTGCACAGGCACATCCTCTGATCATAAACAAAAACATGTCAACCAAATTTCATAGTCATCCAGTGACAGCTGACAGCAGCAAACTTTCTATGTTCCCTCTACTGCAATACCCACTCTCAAAAACCCTTATCATTATATTTAACATAGGACCCCAGATTTCCCTGAAGTAGTGCCATAACTCACACCGCTAGTGGAATAGCCGCCTCCCATATTTTTATTTTTTGTGTAAAGAAATTTATGAATTTTGTTGATTTTTTTTTAATTGTTGAACAGAAAACGTTATCATTCCCAAGGAGGTGACAGCAATACAGATGCTGATACTCTCTCGCCCTCCCCCCCCTCCACCTCTATTTTTTTGTCAGCTTTGTTTGTATTGAAATGTTTAAATAACCTCTTATAGCCTTACATATAATAAATATAGGACATTCATCTTACCCAGCTACAAGGTATATTTGAAATATTCAATTCAGAAAAACGTAGCTCTGAAACTTTTCATATTATGCAAATTTCCGGTTATATGAAAAAAATACGAAGCTGCGCATCTGAAAACCCCTCGACTCTGGGCGCCAGCCATTCATAATGTGTTGAATTTGAACAATACTTCTTTAAACACGTCAGGAACACCAAACGGTCGAGGGACAAATATTCTACCCAATCGGTTTCAGATTCAATAGGGTTCTGGGTCATGAGCATATGGATGTGCACGGCAAGTTTGGTGTGCCTCAGGTAAGTCGTTCTAAAGGTATCTTGGTAGTCAGAAAGCTATGACTGACAGACGGACATACATGACGATGACAATACCCGAACAAATTTAAAAGATCATCTTTGCTAACTAACTTCATAAAATCCTGATATATCCTTATTGCAAGGTATTTGAAGTGATCGGTTTTTAAGATTTGGATTTGGTGCATCAATATTAGATAGCAAAGTTGAAAAAAAGTTTTAAATAATTTTTCATGCAAACTGTTAACAAGAAGCCATATATACCATTACCACTACGAAAGTCCTCATTTGAGGTATATTGATTTTTTTCTAAAGAGACCCATTTATATGTTGTCAACACTGGCTTGGCCTGAATGTTTAATTCCAGAAAGAACGAATAAAAACAAATAAAAACTCAAATATGGTCAAGCAGATTGAAGGAACACATATGGGGAGATAATACACAATTATCTCCCCTTAACTGTTACCAGCATTTCGTTTCTCGGGTACACACGTGTAGACCCTCGTTGTACTAAATATTCAGAAAAGCTGCCCAATTTCATCAAAACGGCATTTACACACAGAGCTACTACATTTATACACAGAGCTACTACATGGAGGAGTATCGTATTCATTTGCAAGGAAATATTTCAAACATAAGGAACGGTAAACCAACTTACCAAGCACTGACCACGAACAGAAAGATTTTCCCGACACATTCACGGCAGTTTGTAGGTCACTAAGCAAAAGGCGGTAAAATCGATGTCATACCGTTCTCATAACTGACGGCCGTTTGCGGAAGCGGATCGCCACACACTAGCTTCATGCACTACAAATTCTACATATTTATTGTGATTTTTCAATTATAATTTTTCCGTTCGTGCAAATGAAATGTTATAAATATACCCAATTTAATTATTTGGACTTAAAGTGGTACGAATTGGTGGACAATTTGACGCATGCGCCGTGAACGCAATTTCCTTAGATTCAAAATGGCCGCATCAGCGAGAAGGACGTATTTGTGTCAATCCACAGCAATCCTGGCATTAAAGGTGAACATCTCCCTTCCAAATGTACTCATGAATACATGTTTTCGCACGACACAGAAACGTTTATTTCATTTTGGTCGAATTTTGATCACAGCATTTCACATGTTGAAGGATGGGGGGCCCTTGTTCTGACGACACATTGTTTACTTCCGGTAGACCAGCCTACTGAATCAGTAATAGCATTTCTGGCAGCTCCATCTGGTAAATTATAACACAAGCACAAAAATATATCGTACGGTAGACCAGTTAGCATAGAAACAATTTTGATCCAAATTATGTCATCTCCGTAAGTTTTTACCAGTGTATCCTTGTTTTTTTCTTTTTAATAACAACTTTATTCATTGAAACCTACGTGTACAAAGAACTATATTCCAGCGAAACTCATAAAACAAATAAAATATTGTATATACAAAACTAAGTTTCGCTAGAATAATACGATTGAATGTAGACAATACGCCAGCGTATTGTTAAGCATTAATCACTGTATATAGTGTTTTACTATATGACGGCATAATATATTACAGTAGGCCACTGAATCATATACTGATATTACAGTGTAATACTGTTAGCTAAATTGGAACGAATGTACACAATAATCCCTCCAGAGTCTCGTTTGGCATTAGTGTTTCTCTATCAGTGTAAAGGAAAATGCTCAAAACCCTCTACCTTCAGTTCGGAAAATGCATTTGTCCAACATTCAGTAAACAGCACTACGTCATTTGTCGCAAATAAATCAGTTACTTCCGGAGTTTTTAACTTGTTTGTTGTCTTTGTTGCTAGTCCTTGGATATTTAACAGGGTAAACGATACATGTACCTCCTTTCGTATGTCCTAGGTTTGCTCATCTAGTCGAACCGTTCCCATGGTCACTCCACTTTCAGGTCCCATATTGCCCCCACCAGCGTGTTCGGTGCGCAATGACGTCGGTGGCCCAGATCCCATATTGCCCCCACCTGCGTGTTCGGTGTGCAATGGCGTTGGTAGCACAGGTTCCATGTTAGCCTCGTCTGATGTGTTTTCGATGTGCCGTGGCGTTGATAGCACAGGATCCATATTTCCCCCGTCTGTGTGGTAGGTGTGCATCGGCGAAGGTTTACTAGCCGGCAGTGGAGGGAAGTCGTCCGCTCGTAGATGTACCACGGACTGTAGGGCATTGTCGGTAACTGTTCGGTAAAAGCAATCTTCATCAGCCGAAAGTGTCTCTTCCGGATCAACGAAATCTGGCGATTCGCTACTCGCATTTCGCATGGTAGCCTCGTTGACATGCTGAACAGTCTAAACACGTTCAAACGTCGATCTCTCCTCTACCACTGTGGATTTCATAGTGTTCGTCGAGCGATACGATTGGCCAACATTAGAAAGTCTACTTCTCTGCATAATAGTGCTCCAATCAGGAAACATGTCACGAGTCACCTGACCATTCACGACAAGCTGAGCGGGATATCTAATTGACACTTTATTATGTCTATTTCCCTTTGCGGCTTTGTAATCATCCCACAACGCTTTCCGGGCGTTTGTAATCTCCTGGGGATAGTCATGATTTACACCGAAGCTCGTGCCCTTTAATTAGTAGCAATTTTGCATTATAATCTCCGTGTCAAAAAAGTCGCGGAACGATACTATTACTGGTCTCGGACGTCTGCTGCGAGGATGAAAGCGACCAAGCCTGTGCGCGCGTTCAAGATACATGGGGTCCTCCAGATTCAAGTCATGGTAAATGAAACCCCGCACGAGATCAAAACAATCTTCGCCTCGGGTTTCACGAAGGCCATAAAAGATTAAATTGTTTCTTCTACTTCTGGCTTCTAAATTTAGATCAATTGATTTGTACTCAAGAAGCTGTATCCTGTCAAGCAACATAGCAATGTCAGTACCGCGAGCCTCCAAAACGCCGGTTGATTGGTGCTGGTCTTGTATGGAGGACAGTTTTGCATACATATGCGAAAACTTTTCATCTGTGTTAAGTGAGTCAAACTCACGTCGTTCAATATCTGGTGACCTTGATGACCCTCCCGTGTTAATACGTTGTCGCTTACTTACCTGCTTACTACCAACACATTGAAACCCGTCTGCCAGGTCGCCGCCATTTTCGCCGAGAACCTCAAAACGATTTTCATGAATAATATCCAAGTCTTCTCCCAACTGTGAATTGCTAGTTCTCATATCGCTAGAACCTCTCCTGTTCTGTCCCGTCTGTCTTCCCCTACCCCGCGAAGCCATAATAAACAACGTAACAACTACAGTGACCGTAATATCCGGGAAAAACTGGAGCAACTCTCACTATGCGTCAAGCTACTCCGCCATTTTTTGACTATATATTTTTTTACTCCACCATATCAAAAGACGATATATATAGGTACATGGGTAGCGAATGATAACAACAACAACAATGTCGATTAATCAGCATTGTTTTATTGACTTGAGACGAGGTCATTAGTATGGATATTCGGCCTTTTGAGTTCAAAATATATATAGCATAATTCTTCCCCCGTGAAAAGGTAAACTCATTCATCGAGTTGGAACGGGAGATTTCCCATTTTTTGCAGGTTTTCTGGTCTAACTGAACTTGACCTTTGACATTTTTACAGAATAAAGTTGGATTCGGCTTTGTCTCATGAGACAACCCTAACCTGGGTCTGAATATTTCCATTATTTGCTGATTCTGTGGTTCCACTTTGAATACAAGTATATATGTATTCTAGAATGGATCACCTGAAATGACTTTCATTTGCCATCAGGAACTCAAATCCATTCAACAATTCAGTACAATTCTCACACTACCTTCGGTGACTAATACCGAAAGTGAACATGTTTGGATTCATTTGTGTGCAATCATTGTGTTGAAAATGAAAGTATCCTCTAAAGAATGATCAATATACTCCACCATATCAAAAGACGATATACATGGCAATATTTTTAGCCCACCATCACCAGATGGTGGGCTGTTCAAATCATTTTTCGTCCGTGGTCCGTCGTCAGTCGTCCGTCGTTCGTCCGTCAGTCCATCCGTAAACAATTCTTGTTATCGCGATTTCTCCGGAACTACTGCATGGATCTTTCTCAAATTGGTACACAGGTTCCCATTGGGGTCTAGTTGTGCAAGATACCTTTTCTGGTCCGATTCGAAAATTCAATATGGCCACCAGGCGGCCATCTTGGATTTCCCCATGAAACATTGTTATCGCGATTTCTCAGAAACTACTGCATGGATCTTTCTCAAATTTGGTACACAGGTTCCCCTTGGGGTCTAGTTGTGCAAGATACCTTTTCTGGTCCGATTCGAAAATCCAATATGGCCACAAGGCAGCCATCTTGAATTTCCCTTTGAAACCTTGTTATCGCGATTTCTCAGAAACTACTGCATGGATCTTTCTCAAATTTGGTACACAGGTTCCCCTTGGGGTCTAGTTGTGCAAGATACCTTTTCTGGTCCGATTCGAAAATCCAATATGGCCACCAGGCAGCCATCTTGGATTTCCCCATGAAACCTTGTTATCGCGATTTTTCAGGAACTGCTGCATGGATCTTTCTCAAATTTGGTACACAGGTTCCCCTTGAGGTCTAGTTGTGCAAGATATCCTTTCTGGTCCGATTCGAAAATCCAATATGGCCACCAGGCAGCCATCTTGGATTTCCCCATGAAACTTTGTTGTCGTGATTTCTCGGGAAGTACTGCATGGATCTTTCTCAAATTTGGTACACAGGTTCCCCTTGAGGTCTAGGTGTGCAAGATATCTTTTCTGGTCCGATTCGAAAATCAAATATGGCCACCAGGCAGCCATCTTGGATTTCCCCATGAAACTTTATCGTGATTTCTCGGGAAGTACTGCATGGATCTTTCTCAAATTGGGTACACAGGTTCCCCTTGGGGTCTATTTGTGCAGGATACCTTTTTCGGTCCGATTCGAAAATCCAATATGGCCACCAGGCGGCCATCTTAGATTTCCCCATGAAATTTTGTTATCGTGATTTTTTCAGGAACTACTGCATGGATCTTTCTCAAATGTGGTACACAGGTTCCCCTTGTGGTCCAGTTGTGCAAGATGTCTTTTCTGGTCCGATTCGAAAATCCAATATGGCCACAAGGCGGCCATCTTGGATTTTCCCATGAAACATTGTTATCGCGATTTCTCAGGAACAACTGCATGGATCTTTGTCAAATTTGGTACACAGGTTCACCTTGTGGTCTAGTTGTGCAAGATACCATTTCTGGCCCGTTTGTGCACGAAACCTTATTCGGACCGATTTGTTACCGTGAATTCTCAGGAACTACTGCATGGATCTTTCTCAAATTTGATACACGGAGTTCCCTTGTACAGTTACATCTGCCAGTTTCCCTTGAAACTTTGTTATCGTGATTTCTCGGGAAAAACTGTGTGGAATCTTTTCAATCTGTAATTTTGGTTCCCCTTGAAATGTCTGAATTTTGTGCTGAAAACCTTATTCGGACCGATTTGTTACCGTGAATTCTCAGGAACTACTGCATGGATCTTTCTCAAATTTGATACACAGGTTCCCCTTGTGGTCCATCTTGGATCCATCTTGGATTTCCCCTTGAAACTTTGTTATCGTGATTTCTCGGGAAAAACTGTGTGGATCTTTCTCAAATGTGGTACACAGGTTCCCCTTAGTGTCTAGGTTGTGCACGAAACCTTATTCGGACCGATTTGTTACCGTGAATTCTCAGGAACTACTGCATGGATCTTTCTCAAATTTGATACACAGGTTCCCCTTGTGGTCCATCTTGGATTTCCCCTTGAAACTTTGTTATCGTGATTTCTCGGGAAAAACTGTGTGGATCTTTCTCAAATGTGGTACACAGGTTCCCCTTAGTGTCTAGGTTGTGCACGAAACCTTATTCGGACCGATTTGAAAATCCAATATGGCCACCAGGCCGCCATCTTGGATTTCCCCATGAAACTTTGTTATCGTGATTTCTCAGGAAGTGCTACATGGATCTTTCTCAAATTTGGTACACAGGTTCCCCTTGTTGTCCAGTTGTGCAAGATACTTTTTTTCGTCCGATTCGAAAATCCAGTATGGCCACCAGGCGGCCATCTTGAATTTCCCCACAAAATTTTGTTACCGTGAATTCTCAGGAACTACTGCATGGATCTTTCTCAAATTTGATACACAGGTTCCCCTTGTGGTCTAGTTATGCAAGATAGCGTTTCTGGTCCGATTCCAAAATCCAATATGGCCACCAGGCGGCCATCTTGGATTTCCTCCATGGAACTTTATCATAATTTCTCAGGAAGCACTGCATGGATCTTTCTCAAATTTGGTACACAGGTTCCCCTTGGGGTCTAGTTGTGCAGGATACCCTTTTCGGTCCGATTCGAAAATCCAATAAGGCCACCAGGCGACCATCTTGAATTTCCCATGAAACTTTATCGTGATTTCTCAGGAAGTACTGCATGGATCTTTCTCAAATTTGGTACAAAGGTTCCCCTTGGGGTCTAGTTGTGCAGGATACCTTTTTCGGTCAGATTCGAAAATCCAATATGGCAACCAGGCGGCCATCTTAGATTTCCCCATGAAACTTTGTTATCATGATTTCTCAGGAACTACTGCATGGACAGGGCCGTAACCAGAGATTTTTGAGGGACACCGGTATCTGACGTTGTTGTTGCACGTAAATTTGATGTTATTGTTGCTGCTGCACAAAAACCACAGAATCTCCGATGCTGTTGACATCAGGGTTTGTTGGATCCTCGAAAATACCATTTCAGTGCTTTAATCAGTGCCAGGGTGTATATTTTCCTGTTTTCCCATAATCCTGTTCTCTCAAACACGTCGTCGTTGTTGCTACCGATATAGCGCATTCCCCACACATCGGGTGTTCCCAAGTTTTTGATTGCTGTAGGAAGACCAGGCAAAAAGCACCATAGCACAGCGATCATTGCCTACTAGAGGGGGTCAATGCAATGTTATTTAAAGTATGTAATGCATAAAGCGTGGCCAGCACGCGTATGGTAGGCCGTAGGGGACAAAAATCGCTATTTGGTGTAGGCACATATTCTTAGCCAATCACAGAGCTGTTTTACGTGTAGACATTAATTATTATCTGTCTACATACAATTTAATTCGATATCATATCGAATTATTTTATATCCCTATACATATTATTTAGATACTGCACCAAATATTTCGATGCTACATCAAATAAATTTGTATCCCCATTCAAATCATTTAGATACTGTATTGAATCAATTTGTATCCGTATACATATTATTTAGGTATAGCATCCCAATATTTAAATTGTGGCTGGCTGTGGGAGACAAAAATCGGCATTTGGCGTAGACACATATTATTAGCCAATAACAGAGCTGTTTTACGTGTAGACATTAATTATTATGTGTCTACATACAATTTAATTCGGTATCATATCGAATTATTTTATATCCGTATACATATTATTTGGATACTGCATCAAATATTTCAATGCTACATCAAATTAATTTGTATACGCATTACAGATGATTTAGATACTGTATCGAATCATTTTGTATCCGTATACATATTATTTAGGTATGGCATCCTAACTATATTTCGATGTAGCATCGTATTGAACCAATGAAATCGTCGGAATTATAGACACCATAAATCACTTCCGCTCCTATAATCACAACAGCCAATAGAATCAACTTTTATGAAAAAGTTAATTGGTCGCGCCTCGTGGTTGGAAATGGCTATGTGGCACAGTGCAGTATGGCGGGAGAAGCGTCAGGCGCATAGAGTCATTTACTTCTCTTCTAAAACTATACAGAAATTGCTCCCTGTCTGTACGAGACATGTTTCAGGAGTTGAAAAATGGCGCCGTGGCACATGTGGCCGCGCGTGGAACCTGAAACGCACGTTGTCATTGGTTGCTCCATTTCTACAGGAAACAGAACATTTTGTGGCGGAAGCGATTACTGCATGTCATACATATTTCCAGTGGTCGTGATTGAATGAATTATGTATGACATATTTATTAATGAATTATATATGACATATATAATGAATTTTGTATGACATACATAAAACTGTTATATGATTGAAATGTGTCTACACCAAATAGCCATTTTTGTCCTCTGTGGCCAACCACACTTTTAAATATTGGGATGCCATATATAAATAATATGTATACGGATACGAAATGATTTGAATGGGGATAAAATTTAATTTGATGTAGCATCGAAATATTTGATGCAATATCTAAATTATATGTATACGGATATAAAATAATTCAATATTATATCGAATTAAATTGTATGTAGACATATAATAATTAATGTCAACACGTAAAACAGCTCTGTGATTGGCTAATAATATGTGTCTACACCAAATGACGATTGTTGTCCCCTACGGCCTACCATACACGCGTGTTCGCGATGTGTATCGAACTCAGAAGTTATGATAGCGGGCGCGACACTATTGAATTACAAAGTTTGAAGAAGGCTTCAGTTGAACTCCAGTTTAATGTAGTAAGGTTAAGCAGCCAAAAAAGATATTTTTGACCTGCAGTTTGGGCACCTGAGTTTGGGTGCTCATACCAATATACCGGCTTCATAATGGCCCTGGATACCCTCCCTGATAGATCTTTCTCAAATGTGGTACACAGGTTCCCCTTGTGGTCCAGTTGTGCAAGATGTCTTTTCTGGTTCGATTCGAAAATCAAATATGGCCACAAGGCGGCCATCTTGGATTTCCCCATGAAGCTTTGTTACCGCGATTTCTCAGTAACTACTGGATGGATCTTTGTCAAATTTGGTACACAGGTTCCCCTTGTGGTCTAGTTGTGCAAGATATCTTTTCTGGTCCGATTCGAAAATTCAATATGGCCATCAGGCAGCCATCTTGGATTTCCCCTTGAAACTTTGTTATCGTGATTTCTTGGGAAAAACTTTGTGGATCTTTCTCAAATTTGGTGCACAGGTTCCGCTTAGGGTCTAGTTGTGCACGATACCTTTTTCGGACCGATTTGAAAATCCAACATGGTCACCAGGTGGCCATCTTAGATTTCCCCATGAAGTTTTGTTATGGTGAATTCGCAGGAACTACTGCATGGATCTTTCTCAAATTTGGTACACAAAGTTTCATGGAGGAAATCCAAGATGGCCAAC
>JAVTVY010043067.1:0-17733 GCA_036873755.1 Hanleya hanleyi | reverse complement strand
ATGCTGGGTTTCGATCTACAGACGTTCGCTGGTCCCTCCCAACACCATGGCGAGATGCCGATGGATATGAAGGCGGGTATGTACGGACTCTACGTCTACTCGGACGTGGTGGACAACCACATCGTGGGCGATATCAACACATCTCTGTTACGGGTGGTCCCCATTAAAAAGACGTATGGAGGTCAAGTCACCCACAGTTTCACCCACATGTTCTACTTGCCCGTACGACAAACTGACATCAACACGATCACGGTGGATATAAGAGATGACACGGGACGACCGGTGGCATTCGAACGAGGAAAAGTGGTGCTGACAATTCATTTTCGACAAGCACGTGCTCCCCACTTTGCATAATGAAGGTACCTTACGAGTGCGATGCACGCAGCTATGCCGACTATTATGCCCAACAGGCCGGGGGTGGCTTTCCGGTCTTTAGCGGTGCACGCATGCAACGAGGACATGGTCTGGGGAACATACTCGGCAGCATTGTGAAAACGTTCCTGCCCTTGGTGACGCGTGGGGTGAAAGCAATCGGCAAACAAGCGGTACGCAGTGGACTGCAAGTGGCCGGTGATGTCTTGGGGGGGTACGGCACCCAAAGAATCCTTGAAACGGCGGGCCAAAGAAGCGGGAGGCGTCTTGGTGGCCAAAGCACAACGCACCGTTGGGAATAAAAGAGCTGCCCCACCGAGACCACGCACCAGTCGACGACCGACCCAACGACGACGCACATCCAAGAAGACAAAGGATATCTTTTCTTAAAACATGGCCTTAATCCACGCCGAGTCCTGCCCCTCCACCAACAGTGAATTTGATTTGTGGACCGCGCCGCCCACACAAACCAGTGTCGAACAAGGATTATGGGTGGAGCATCTCCCGCTCTCCAGCATCAACGAAACCGGGCCCATCGAGTTCACCATCAGTAATGCGGATACGGCCTATGTGAATTTAGCCCATACCTACTTGTATGTGAAAGCCAAGGTGGTCAATGGAGCTGGCACCAGAATCGCTGACCAAGCACCGGTGGGCCCGACGAATCTCTGGCTGCACTCGATGTTTCAGCAGGTGGATATTTTTCTCAGCGACAAACTCATCAGTGACTCCACCAACACGTACCCCTATCGAGCCTACATCGAGACACTGTTGTCGTATGGCCGAGAGGCTAAACAATCTCAGCTGACAACCGCTTTATTCTACAGGGACACGGCCGAGCACATGGACACGGCGGACAATGGGGGATATAACAAACGGAAGGCTTTCACTGCGAACCGTGCCTCGGTGGATATGATGGGTCGACTGCATGCAGACATGTTCATGCAAGACCGGTACCTCTTGAACAAGATCCCCATCAAAATCCGACTGATACGGGCGCCTCCGACCTTCGCCTTAATGGCCACTAACGTAGAGGGGCATGCAGCGGACTATAAGATTGTCATCCAAGACGCAGTCCTGTATGTCCGAAAAGTAAAACCGAATCCAGCCGTTCAATTGGGACACATGAAAGCCTTGGAAACAAAACCAGCCCAGTACCCTATCCGACGTGTACAAACCAAAGTGTTCTCTGTGCCTGCTGGAAATATGGGCGCCAACAAAGAAACCTGTTCCTGGGGGAACTACCCAAGCGATTGATCCTGGCCTGTGTGGAAAATACCAGTTTCAGCGGAGCCTACCCAGAGAATCCGTTTGACTTTAAACATTTCGGCATCAATTTTGTGGCCCTGCATGTGGATGGACATCAGGTGCCAGCCACGGCCTTAACCCCGAACTTTGGGCGGAGGAATTTCATTCGAGCCTATCAGAGCCTGTTTACAGCCACCGGTCAAATAAACCAGGACGAAGGCAATATGATCAGTCGGGAGGACTACGGGAACGGATACACGTTGTTCTGTTTCGATCTGACCCCCACCTTAGAGAACGACCATCAGCTGGCCCTGACCAAGCAAAGCAATTTACGGTTGGAAATCCACTTTGCACGAGCCCTGGCGACCACCGTCAATGTGATCTGCTACGCCGAGTTTGACAACATCATTCAAGTGGACAAGGCGCGCAACGTCCTGTGTGACTTCTCCACCTAACATGGATACAGACCAGATAACCACCGTGCTGGAGAATGACCCAGAGACACGTAGGGTCTTTCAAGGGGTGTTCGCCCGAGATGTGTTTCCATTAGACCGTATGTATCCTGCTGCTTACGTTCTCAACACGGACCCGATGGATCGACCCGGTGAACACTGGGTGGCCGTGTACTTGACAGAACAGCAGGGGGAATACTTTGACCCGTACGGTCTGCCACCCCTCCATCCCGATTTAACAGACTTCATGGATCAAGGCACAGAGACGTGGTGTTGGAACAGTCAAACGTTGCAAAGCCTGACCAGTGGCGTGTGCGGACAATATTGCTTGTTTTACCTGTACCATCGATGCCGGGAAGACCCTTATCTACTATCGTACAGATGTTTGACGAGTACCCCCAGGCCGAGGACCGCGATGTACTCGTCTATGACTGGGCCGCCCATCATTTCAATGTACAAGCCCCGTTCTGGGCTTAAGTTAATGACAAGCCCCTTGTTCTGGGCTTCAATGTACAAGCCCCTTGTTCTGGGCTTCAGTTAATTACAAGCCCCTTGTTCTGGGCTTCAGTTAATTACAAGCCCCTTGTTCTGGGCTTCAGTTAATTACAAGCCCCTTGTTCTGGGCTTGAGTTTTCACGTGGTTGTTCTCACGTTGTTGTTGTTCACTGAATAAAAAAAAAAATGAGATCTCACCAAAAAACCCTGTCTTGTGTGTTTTATTCCTAATGCATCAATGCCCAATGTGGAGATTCAGTCAAACTGAAATCAGTGGTGTAGGATGGGGCCAAAATGTAACCCATCAAGTTTAGAATGCAAGAGCACTATAGTAAAAAATAGAGAGCCAATGAAATCAGCCTACAGACCAAGTACGTGTTTTTGGTCTAGGTTTGGAGCGGGCATTTCATTGAGGTACGTGTATACGGTGAGTGAAAAGACTCGTCCAACACGTATAGATTATGTTGATGACTATAAGTTCTAGGTAACCCATCAAGTTTAGAATGCAAGAGCACTATAGTAAAAATAGAGAGCCAATGAAATCAGCCTACAGACCAAGTACGTGTCTTTGGTCTAGGTTTGGAGCGGGCATTTCATTGAGGTACGTGTATACGGTGAGTGAAGAGACTCGTCCAACACGTATAGATTATGTTGATGACTATAAGTTCTAGGTAACCCATCAAGGTTAGAATGCAAGAGCACTATAGTAAAAATAGAGAGCCAATGAAATCAGCCTACAGACCAAGTACGTGTCTTTGGTCTAGGTTTGGAGCGGGCATTTCATTGAGGTACGTGTATACGGTGAGTGAAGAGACTCGTCCAACACGTATAGATTATGACTATAAGTTCTATGAGCATAATGCATGAAAGTGGCTTTGAACACCGTATTAGCCAATCAGTGGCCTAGAATGGAGCCAAAGGTAACCCATCCATGTCCAGAAAAACATTACCCGGGTATACAAGAACCCAGATGTAGGCGCGGACGTCAGCGAAAGCACACCGTGAATACCCCAATTCGATTGGCTGATTGTTCGACCGCTGATTGGTTCCTTTTCTCGACCGCTGATTGGCTCTTTTTCTCGACCGCTGATTGGTCCAAATGGAACTGCCCATCTTTCCCAGGTTCATCTAGAATCCCCCTTTTTTTTGTGCTCAAGCTCTGACTATAGCGATGCCGCAACATTGTCTCATTGGGCATTGGACCGTCTGAACTGGAGGTGACCCTTTGACCTTTTGACCCGCGTCCGCGCGCGCACTGCCGGGGATGACGCGGGATGACGCGCGCGCGCGCGCGCTGCGGGGCGCTGGGGCGGGGCGGGAAAACACCCCGGCGGTTGAACATTGGAACTCTTGTGGGTTTGGAGGATGAACATACGGACGTCTAAGGGAAAAAATTGGAACTCTTCTATGTTTGAAGGTAGTGTTTAGTGAAAACCCGGAAGTGACGTCACAACCCACGTCACCTGCGTATATACTCCTGTAAAATAGAGCCGATTTTATTTCTTTGGAAGGGGCAAGGTCAATAGGACTTGCGCTTTTTATACTACTAAACTGGGAAGTAGATTACATCTTACATAGGCCTTAAGGCCGTGATATGCATATGAAGTATTCTGGGGCATGGTCAGTACTTTCCTATTTTCCCTTCGTCTACTACTCGCCGATTTTTTTGATTTTTTTTATTATTATTTATTTATTTATTTATTTATTTATTTCCTCGAGAGCTTTAAAATAAGACCTCTCTCTACCCAATCGGGCCACTAGTGCTCCACCTAGACTCCAACATGTCCACCCCGTATGGATTTATACATACTAATATCCCAGTATATGAGTGTATATGGGTCTATATGGATCTATATACAAGCCTACCCGGTACTTTGATAGTTTTTTTCCATCGTATTCTACATGATCAACCTCATAGCTCATAGTAAAAGCCATAAAAAAAACGACCACCCCTATACCCATACAGGCCAAATATAGCGGACATGATCTTCGCCTGGGAATTGGTCTAGTCCGAGTTGTCTCCCTTGCACCAAAGCGTATAGATGGGACTGTGGTTTGGCTGGCGCGATTATCCGGGCAAATTGACCTTGAGCAGCCATTTTGTTAGCGTTTTGTTAGCGTCCTGCATACGGAGGACGATTTCACTGATCATTGTGTTGTTTTCTGAGCTGGGGAACATTCTCTGTCGCAGTTTATAGCGGAACTTTCTTCCTTTCGGTGTCCGCTGAGATCAATAATGTGACGAAACTCTGCATGATTCATCGCCTGCATGTATACCCGTCACACGTAGACTAATCGAGGGAGTGTGCTGTGTTGTGTTCGAGCGGACGCATACATTTGTGTGATATCAGACAGGAAACGTGAAAATTGATATTCTTTCACAGATTTCGAAGTGTATACAGTTCTGGTGAGCTGAACGCAGCCTTTATGAGCAGCGATTGAACGATGATGTAGGCCACCGAACAGGTTTTGTGGAATCAACATTCTGTAACACTCCCCCCTTGACTGGAGGGATTTTATCGGACATCTGCAGTACGGAACGCTATTTGTTTCATACATTCGCTTATCGTGGCAGTCCGTATAATTTGTCAATTTTTGTGTTTGGTTTCGTGAGAGAGGACGACATTGGTTTTCATCAGTGCAAAACTCCCGCCCCCCGACCCGCACCACAACAGTGAAAGCTGGTGGATGAAATTCTACTCCACGGGAACGGTTGGTGATACCCATATTTTTTTAGCATACGAATGCATCGTGATGAAGGCTTCATGGTGTGTTATACCCACCTAGGAAAAAAACAGCCCCAGATCATCTGGACTAAATTCTTTTATCAGGTAAGCTAGACTTTAGTACTATACTTGCGTTGAAACCCATGCAGACAACCTATTCAAATTTCAATGCATTGGCAACATAGCGTCGCACGAAATATACGCGCCCCTGTTGACCAGGATTTTTTTATACTCCCACAACAACAGACAATTTGAAGACAATTTTCTAGCGGGTGTTTTCTTGAACATAATTGCTGTAATATACTCTTCTTTTTGTGGACGCTAAATATAGGGAGAAAATGGCAACATTGTGACCAAACCATAACAGTTGACAGCTGTAAAAATAGATACCGTGGCATAAATTAGAGAGAGCATTTCAGTACACCTCAAAAAAATGAAACCTGGACGGGTATCCTTCATCTCGAGGGACGCAAGTTCGATTCTTGCTTTCATTATGTGAGTATGTGTTGGACATGTGATCTTTAAATTTTATTATCATCAATACACCTAAACGGTATAGTTCAACCCCACCCCAGCCCAACCCATGCCCCTTCATGAATGCTTCACATTGATACCTCACTCGACCCCACTGGACCAGTAGTCAATCCCCTAGCTCCAAAAAGGCTATTTCCATACCCTTGGGTCACCGCGCATGCGCAGAATGACCCTAATTCAACCCCACACCCAGTCCATCAGATGCTCCTTCACCTAAGCTTCAATTTGATACCTCACTCGACCCACTACCTGCAAAAAAAAAAAAAAAAAAATTTTAGCTCCTTCAGGAGTGTATAATACACTCTAAAATTTTTTTTTTTTTTTTTGGAGGTAGTGGGTCGAGTGAGGTATCAAATTGAAGCTTAGGTGAAGGAGCATCTGATGGACTGGGTGTGGGGTTGAAATTTTTTTTTTTACTATTAAAAAAAGGAAAAAAAAAGAAAATCATACCCTTCGGTCACCGCGCATGCGCAGAATGCCGATATTTCAACCCCACACCCAGTCCATTAGATGCCTCTTCACGTAAGCTTCAATTTGATACCTCACTCGACCCCATTGGACCATTAGGGGCGCTCCTAGCTCCAAAAAGGCTATTTTCATACCCTTCGGCCATCGCGCATGCGCAGAATGCCGATAGTTCAACCCCACACCCAGCCCATTAGATGCTCCTTCACTTAAGCTTCAATTTGATACCTCACTCGACCCCACTGGACCAGTAGTCAAGCCCCTAGCTCCAAAAAGGCTATTTTCATACCCTTCGGCCACCGCGCATGCGCAGAATGCCGATACTTCAACCCCACACCCAGCCCATCAGATGCTCCTTCACATAAGCTTCACTTTGATACCTCACTCGACCCCATCGGTCCATTAGTGGCTCCCCTAGCTCCAAACCGGCTATTTCCATACCCTTGGGTCACCGCGCATGCGCAGAATGCCGATATTTCAACCCCACACCCAGCCCATTACATGCCCCCTCACATAGGCTTCACATTGATACTTCACTCGACCCCACTGGACCAGTAGTCAATCCCCTAGCTCCAACACGGATATTTCCATACCCTTCGGCCACCGCGCATGCGCAGAATGCCGATATTTCAACCCCACACCCAGCCCATTAGATGCCCCTTCATGAATGCTTCACATTGATACCTCACTCGACCCCACTGGACCAGTAGTCAATCTCCTAGCTCCAAAAAGGCTATTTTCATACCCTTCGGCCACCGCGCATGCGCACAATGCCGATATTTCAATCCCACACCCAGCCCATTAGATGCCCCCTCACCTAAGCTTCACTTTGATACCTCACTCGACCCCATCGGACCATTTATCTAGGGACTACTTTTTCTCCGCGGAAGCTTTTTCCCGAGACCGAATCACCGCCAGACATGACTGCATCACCGCGGATGAATACATTCTTGCACTCACTCACACCACCCACACATAGGCCGCCATCTTGTCCCACCACCCACCATCCACAGCCGCCATCTTGTCCCACCACCCACCATCCACAGCCGCCATCTTGTCCCACCACCCACCACACACGCCGCCATCTTGTCCCACCACCCACCACCCACAGCCGCCATCTTGTCCCACCACCCACCATCCACAGCCGCCATCTTGTCCCACCACCCACCATCCACACACGCCGCCATCTTGTCCCACCACCCACACACACACGCATGCGCACACCACCAATTGTGACGTCACCCAAGGTTCTGCGCATGCGCAGTGAGGCGCTATCCCCTCAATTTAGCTTTTGTATACTACTATGGTCACTTTCTGTGACCTCATAGCTATCCCAGCGAAGTTTCACAACAAAAGAAACAGATCGATTGTAAAATTATAAGACGGAAGTGTGTAATCTATAAGCTCCTCTACAGAGGATGGATAGGACTTTCTTCCATTTAACTTATTGGCGATCTGTGCTATCCTGAAGGATGTTTTCACAAACTTCTAATCCCCCCAAAAATTGGTTCCAGTAGGTGTTAGATGCGGCTTATTTTAATCTGTAATCTATAATCAGTGAGCTCCACAACAATTCAAAACATGTGTTGAACAGGCTAGACAGTAACATTATAATAAGTAACATTATAATAAGGGCTGATTAACAATGGCATATGTGTTATGCCTCTTAAACAACCAGATGTGTATCATATCTGAGAGCTTTTGAACTGTAGCTTTTGAACTTTGAAGGTGGGGCTTGGGGGAACTAGAGCTTGAAACTTCGGATGGGGAGCTTTGGGGAACTGGAGCTTGGAACTACGGAGCTGGAACTTGGGAACTTGGAAAACTTGAAACTTGAACTAGGGTGTCCCTACCGTAGACTTGTGTATCATTGTTCCATCGTCATTCCTCATGTGTCGCAACTCGGTTTCCCTGTAGATCAATGTACATTTATTTGGCGTTTATTTATTTTATTAGAAATGGGTTAGTACATGGAAACACAGTACAATTATATTACCATCCACTGTTGGCTCGAGGTGAGTTCGATTCCGCCGACCGCACACTCTGGTTCATAGCCTGGCATCTTACCGACTGAGCTACGCATGCAAGTCGTGAGTGAATTTGCTTGGAAGATATATTTAAACCTACCACAGGGTTTCCGTCAGCAATCAGAAAGGGGAGCAAACCATCTAAACATCCAAAATTCCGATTGGATAGTGAACAGTTTGCATGCATGCGTATACTGCATATGCATGACACCGGGCGAAACAGGTGTTGAATATTCATCATGCAGACATGCGGACGACTGTGAATGTTCATTTCATTGGAGTGGGACTGTTCTACGCAGTGGGGCTGTAAGGTTGTCACGTCTCTGCATTTAATGACGTGTTTAATTTTGGCCTGTAAGTGGTGTACGTTTATTTGTGATGTGACATGTCGTGGATGTCTATTTTGTTTCTCTCTCTCTCTCTCTCTCCCTCTCTTGGTGAGAGTTAATGCTGATTGGCGAGGTATTCTCTTTCAGACATGAAACACAAAGCTGAGAAGTCAGAGTCGACACAAATCACGTGATAATACAGAACGGCTGACATGATTCAATAAATAGACAAGCATGAATTATGGATAGTATACATTCCCTTACAGCAAGACGAACATTTATTCCAACAACACGGATAAATTGCGACGATATTGTACAGAGTGGAAAAGCTGACATTGGGTAGTATTGTTTCGTTAATTAACAAGGACGGTGGCAGTGTTTGACGTTCTTGGCGACGACGACGGAGGTAAGGAAAGTACACTGTGCATGACGTGAGGGGTGCTGGAAGTTGTCAAAAAAGCCAGACATGAAGATGTCATTGACGAGGCTGTCCCTGTTATATGCCGAAGGAGTAGTCCACAGGCGTCATACGTTGTCTCCCCAGTGCCGTATAGGTGGGATAGCCCAGGTTCCTGCTTGATGCTTGTGCAGGTGATTGCTGCATACCTGACAAAGAATATTCACTTGAAATGAATTAGCGGTCATTGTGAGAAGCCACAAAGGTGGGAGTAGTAACGCTCCATTGGAGTGTTATCTGATGGAATTTTTGTAGCTGCGACAATAATGAAGTGAATGTATTTCCCAATAGTCCATTTTCATCCCTCCCCCACCCCCCTTTGTGACCCTACTTAATTGATATGCATAGCTGCAAACCGCATTGGGCTATCATTGGTGGAGAGGTCTGTTTTGATATAACTTGATGATCACCTGATCCTACACGAAAGAGTAATTTTGTTCTTTTCGTGCACGGTATTGAGTGACCTGATTCGCGTGCTGTCAGGTCGATAAAATGTCGGGCCATGAAAATGGAAGGCAAGGATACAGTGGTGTTGAAGGCGGGCGATTTTTAGGTGGGTATTCATTGCTTGAATGAGTGTTTGGAAGAAAGGTTACAATTCGGATTGTTTACCACTAGCGAAACGTTGTAATTCTGCCGAGTAGACATGTATTAAAATCCTCATAACAGGGGTAATACACCCCTGACCGCAGTCGAGTAGATGGACGAAACAGTCTACTGGCGAACTGATGTTTCGATTGGTCAATTCTCGATTTGAAAAGGGGATTTTCCAAACAGTACAGCGATGTAGGGGGAGAGGCTAGTGAGTGATAAACAGCAGGTACATTGTTTTATTCGCTAACAAACCTGATGACAGAAGACTGTCATAACAACATGCACCTAAAAAACGGCGCTTTCATTTGCATTCATCGACAATGCTGTGCAGTCGACAAGTGATCGCCTGACAACCTGTCACCCCTTCACCGTCGGTAATACATCCATTGCATTACTCACTACGGCACGCCGCAGTCTATACGCAAGGACTATATTCTTGCGAAACACAAACAAAAACAATAACATAAACTCGCTAGCAGTGAAATCAGTGTAGGTTATTAATAAACAGATTTTCGGAGATATTTTGTTAATGAGGTTATTACAGCGATATAAGGTTTGTATTGGCGAAGTAATCTCAACGCTGAGATCGTGTTATTGATATTTCAATTGCGGGCAGGGAATGTAGCCAGACGACAGTCGTTCAACTGACATGCGCTGTTAGGAGGTTGATGTATTTACGGTACGTGAACCCCACGAAGATTGTTCTGATCGCCCACGCTGTGCATCAGAATGTGGACAACAACGGTCATAATGATTATGGAAGGCCTCGTTACTAAAACAAAATGGGTTTGGCATAATGATCTTAGATACCGGATCGGAAGTAATCAATTAGCTCAAGTTAACAGTATACAGTACGGTAGAATAATAGGCCATAATCCGATATAATTAACATTCTACATTAAACAGGCATTTTGGTTCAAAAGTTTTCAATCCACGAAAACAAATTCGGGTCATCATAGTAAATTCAGATACTGAATAATCAATTAATTTCATAATCATGCAGCAGGCGAATAATATAGACATTATGTCAACATTATTAACAATGTAACCCTTACTGATTGCCAATCCGCACCAACACAATATTCTTATACATATAACACAAATTGGGATCGATTTCAGATACCGGTAACGGAGACAAACAATTAGCTCAAGTCTCTAAGACGGTAGGCCTATACGTCGATTAAAATACAGCAGCATAATCCTAACTAAAACAGGCATCCGTTTGCATGGGTTTAAAGTTTCCATTACACGAAAACAAAGTCGGATGCTGCACCACAATAGGCCATAAAAATCTTCAGAACTTAACACAAGACTTCCAAATAACAAATTGATTTTCAAATATGAACATAGCGAAATTGGCCTCAAGTCCATAAATGTATACTGCAGGGGCGTCGCTAGGGGGGGGGGGAGGGGGTCGTCAGGTGCGAACGACCCCTCCCCCCCCCTTGGACACGCAAAAAAAAGTGTTACTAGTCCGTCTCCAGAAACGTATGCATGCTCCGTTCCAGTAGTGACGCATCAGTTCGCTCAACAATGGTTCACCGCGACATTACGTTTTGGCGCTCCTGAACATACACCATAAAGTGGATTATGAAAGAGCTGTAGCTCTGTTCATGAGACGCCACCCTGGACGGATACAGCAGGGGAACCCTCGACGGATAAAGCAGGCGACCACGGTACCCTCGCCTGTTAGGCTGTGAGGATCGCTCATTTTAGCTTTGTGTAAATGAATTGCTATCATATTGGTTCTAATGTTCCATGATGTAAAGGCCATCGTTTTTTTATGTGTTATATAGAAAGTCAAATGGATTCACGCATGAAGTATGATTTTTTTCAATATCGACGAGTGCTTATAAATGCGAAACATACGTGAAAATAGAACCATAAATCTGCATACATTATGTTCGAATTTATTTCTGGGAAAACGCTTAGAACGAATCTCTAGAGATCTGGAACTTCGGAGCATCCGGGGCCTAGCGGCCCATGGACCCTCACCTGTTGGGGTGTGAGGATTTCCTTGTTTTATCTTTGTGTGAATGAATCGTATCTGTAGGCATATTGGTTTCCCTCCCAAGAACTAAAAGTCATCGTTTTGTATGTTGTAGATATAAGTAGAACGTCAATTGGATGCGGGCATGAGGTGCGATGTTTTCAATATCGATGCATGCTTATAATTGCGAAAAAAAAAATTCGTGAAAATAGAATCATAAATGTGCATGCAGTATGATAAGTTTTATTTCCGGAAAAACGTTCAGAACGCATCTCCGGCAATCTAGTACCCCGGAGCTTCCGGGACCTAGGCGGTCCCTGGACCCCCGCCTGTTGGGCTGTGATAGTGGCGCCCCCCGCCAATTTTCCATTACGTTCCGACGCCACTGGGTTAGACTACGAGGTTTATCGGTCCAAAGCATTATTACTGTTTTCAAGATGACAAGAGAATAAAATATTATACTGATATTTGACAAATGATGTGTTAGTTTAATTGTTGGAAATCGTTCAGAATGCACCTCAGGCCATCTAAGGCCCCAGAACTGTATAATATAACCCTAAATCTACATACATTATGTTCAGATTTAATTCTGGGAAAACGCTTAGAACGCATCTCCGGCGATCTAGGTCCCCAGAGCTTCCGGGGCCCAGGCGGCCCCTGGACCCTCCCCTAAAGTGCTATGATAGTCCCCCCTTGAAAAATCCTGGCGACGCCCATGTACTGCGACTCGAAAATAACCGTTAGGCCCACTAATTGGAATGGCTTTTCGTGTGTCTGCGGAAACTGCCCCGCCATTTATATACTTTACCACATTGGCAATGATATCTCTTGTTGTTGTAGTCTGGGGCAATGTGGTCATCTCTTCCGGAAAGAGTGGCAAAACTTTTGCCACATGTACTACATTTATATACCCAGCAGAAGAAACTTTTTGATGACGGGTGAGAGAAGCCTTAGTGCTATATTCTCAGTCACAAGTTTGACACGAGTGTGACTTGTTTCCGATATGGGAATTTAAGTGATCCGCCAGAAGACTTCTCCATGGGAATCGTCTCTCACAACCAGTATAAGGGCAATGTAACTCCATTCCAATGTGCGTCTTCAAGTGCACCTTCAAATTGAATCTTCCACAAGTGTCGCATAAGTAGCGTTGACTGTGCTTTGCCGTCATGTGTTCTTGCAACTTCTCATCTGTATCAAAAAAAAAAGTACAACGTCCACGATTAAAGGGATACGTGCTGTCATGCGTTTTTCTGTGTCTCACCAAGTGATATTCTGTCTTATAGCTGACCCCACATGTTGAACATATATATGTTTTGTCTGAAGGCCCTGGAGCCACATTTCCTTCCACAATTTCGGCAAAGGGCAATTCAAAGAAAGAGCCATTGGCTGGATCAATAGGTACCTCCTCATCTTCGTCTGACATAGCCTATATGTTGTGATAAAATGTCGGAGAACAATATACAATAATTAGCCTATCGCCATGTTAGATCTACAACACATAACATATACGCCATTGTTTTAACGTCATATTGTACGACGTCACAATGTACAGGGAATCTCACGTTGGAGAGATCCGCGCGACGCAGAGAGCCCAACCCACACTGAACATTTGGTCCCTAAATATAATTCATAATGATCTGATTCGTAATCCGTTTTTGGTCGCTCATACAACACCGTTTTAAATGCAAGACAAGACTTCTACTTTTAACACATGCTGATCACCGTCGCATATATTTGCTGTTCACCGTCTCACTATAACTTTTCTTGATGCTGTTCACCGTCGCCTGAATAGACGCACGTGGTGCAACTTTTTAATTAATATCAACGATTACGCTAAGTACATTCATAGAAGTTTGGGTGACATACAAAGAGCATTGAATAAGAATAATTACCCATGATAATCTGTATCGATTAGTGTCAGTTATTAAGGATGCGAACAACTTGAAAACGAAATTTCGTTCTAAAACAACATCGCTCCCCGTGTTCGTACGATATCTTTAAGTACAAGGCGTTCTGCTACTTAACCGAACGATTGAAATGACGACTGTTATTTCCCATGAATGAATCCATTAATATTGCCCACAATCTGAGAAGAAATGCGAAAGAAATCCCAATTACTAACACCACCTCATCTTTGCTGCAAAAATAGCCCCACCGGCTGGCTCCCGTTTCACCGGCTGGCGACGGTCGGATGTAGGGGGTGTACAATATCGTCGCAATTTACCCGTGTTGTTGGAATAAATTTTCGTCTTGCTGTAATGCAAATGTATACTAACTATAATTCATGCTTGTCTATTTATTGAATCATGTCAGCCGTTCTGTATTATCACGTGATTTATGTCGACTCTTCTCAGCTTTGTGTTTCATGTCTGTAAGAGCATACCTCGTCAACCAACATTAACTCTCACCAAGAGAGCGAGAGAGAGAGAAAAAAAAATAGACATCCACCACATAATAATATTCACAAATAAACGTACACCACTTACAGGCCAAAATTAAACACGTCATTAAATGCAGAGACGTGACAACCTTACAGCCCCACTGCGTAGAACAGTCCCACCCCAATGAAATGAACATTCACAGTCGTCCGCATGTCTTTATGATGAATATTCAACACCTGTTTCGCCCTGTGGCATGCATATGCAGTATACGCATGCGTGCAAACTGTTCACTATCCAATCGGAATTTTGGATGTTTAGATGGTTTGCTCCCCTTTCTGATTGCCATCGGAAACCCTGTGGGAGGTTTAAATATATCTTCCAAGCAAATTCCCTCTCGACCTGCATACGTAGCTCAGTCGGTATGATGCCAGGCTGTGAGTGTGCGGTCGGCGGGATCGAACCCACCTTGAGCCAACAGTGGATGGTAATATAATTGTACTGTGTTTCCTTGTACTAACCCATTTCTAGTAAAATAGATAAACGCCAAATGAATGTGCATTGATCTACAGGGAAACGGAGTTGCGACACATGAGGAATGACGATGGAACAATGATACACAAGTCTACGGTAAGGCAGTTTCTCAAAAAAATGGCATATCAGTTTTTATATCCCGAAATAAATCCTAGTCCCATTGTATAACTCTGCCCCCCCCCCCCCAAATGTCACCCTTTTTAGAATGTGTTTTAATCCACCAATTAGAATAGAGGAGATCGCGTGGTCATGAGAATAAGTTGGAGTGCAATAAGTGTAATACTACGCCTGGCTCGAATTCTTTACCACTGCTGGAGCCCTTCCGTTTGGGGTACTGTGCGGACACACCGTCCTTCGTGGATCAGTAGGCTATACCGCATTGTGGTGACGTGATCGGTCAGATCGGTCAGACGCTGACATGGAACATCCAACTTCACATGGGTGTACGGATTTTGACACCCTAGTAAATTGACTGGTGGAAATGCAAGGTTGAGGGATAATAAATAGTATTACTCCAGTACCGATGCTCGCGCATTTTACCATACTGAGCGCTTTCTCTTTCGATCCATGTGAATAGTTCGAACGTCAATCTTCGAATGAATATCAAAAGCGTTGATTTTCACACGGTATTACAGCCCGCACAATTCACCATCAGCAATTGCCGAGGTAAATGCCGTGGCATAATCAGTTCACCTCAGCAATATTTAACATGGTGTTAAATATAAATTATTTTAATATGACATTAATTTTGACGAGGTGACTTCTGAATTGTGTGGGATGGTATTATAAATTCACCAGGTTAAAATAAGGTTAGCACACGTGGTATACTCTGTCCGATGTCGCATGTCATTGACTAGTCCTGATTGGCTGTTCTATCCACACGATCTGACATCAGTATCCGTTGACAAACCTTCACATTGGCCAGTGACTACGTGATCTCATTACAATATAGCCGCCACAGCCCTAAAATTGTCAGTAAGTATTCCGTCGCCATTTCGGCACCCCCCTAGACAGGTCCCAAAAACCCCAGGCCAGATATGGTTAAGCCACTGACAATGTGGTCTCTCAGCTCTGCACAAGGGTACTACGATATCATCCTCAAACAAATCAATTTATCTGCGCGGAGATTGGTTGCGAGATAATTGCAAAGCGGCAAGATGTCAAAACGAACGAGGCCGCTTTTTGATAGATTTCTTCAGCAAGAAAAACGTATAGTCATATACGTCGGATTCTGACAGCGAGGAATCGAGGGATGACGATGAACCAACTGCCTGCAGACTGGCAAGTGTTATGTGACCCGCGAAAGGGAAACCGGCGAAATCCGTCACCGTCACCAGTTGGGTTGCTAAAAACGCGAAACTGATATGGTTATGGCAAGCATGGACTAACACGATTCCCTGGCTCATTGATGCCGATAAATACAATGCAAATGCGCAGTTTGTCATCCAGTAGGTGCTCCTGTGGTGCACGCCGTACCCTATAGCCCGTAGGGCATTGGTTACGCTAGGTTGCTGGTGCCCCATAGGTTCGTACGCCTGCGTACGATCACGTCACTTTCGAGCTCTGTTATCTCCTCCTTTACAGCACAGCTACGCCGGGGGAACCGACATGTTGAATAGTCGACCAATGCATATGGACCGATGAGAGACACGTGCCCGTCAACGCCGGGTGGTGGTGGTGTTAGATTCCGTGGGGCGGAGCTCTTGGAGCCCCATGGGTCCTACCACCACCACCACCACCACCGGGCGGTGGTGTCTGTACATATAGGGATGAGCACGTGTCCGTCATCGGTTCATATGTATTGGTCGGCTATTCAACATGTCGGTTCCCCCAGCGTAGGTGTGCGGTGATGGAGGGGATGCCCTGGACATAACCACTGGGCATTTATTTATGCATTTGGCCACGATTTTACAATTTTGCCCTTACCTTTCCCACGTGACCTGGGAGTAACAGGGCAGCATGTATTCAATTGTTAAACAAAGAAACAATAATTTTTTTTTAAAAAAATTACACATATCACATGGAATTAAAATTTTGTTCACAATGTGGCATGTTGAACAGGTAGCTAAAGCGATGGATTTGATATGTCATTCCAAGAATAGGCCAAAATCTGATCAATTATTGTATCCATGAACTTGTGTTTATCAGATCTCTTCAGAACACGCAGGGTAAATTTGATATCGTTCAGAAAATGGGTGAAATTCTGCTCATTCTCTCCCACTTTGCACTTATAAGTGAAGAATTTAGCTTGCATGTTGAGGTAATTGAGACAATCTTTCTTCTCAATATCTGCAATACCATACAAATAAGATTGCCTATCAACCGTAACATCTAGTAAGGTTTTAATCCAATCAAAATATTTAACTATGAAGTTTTCAGATTGGGAACAGTCTAGGAAATAATGTGATGGAGGGGATATCAGAGATCGGAAGTGACGTCATCGTACGCAGGCGCACGCACCTGTGGTGCTTCCGCACCCTGGCGTACCCTATGACCTACGGGCTATAGGGTACAGGGTGCATCACAGGAGCGTGCGCCTGCGTATGGTGACGTCACTTCCGAGCTCTGCGCTTCAAGAGCTCCGATCTCCAAGAGCTCCAAGAGCTCCATCCCACGGGATCTACCACCACCACCACCACCAAAACCGCCGGGCGTTGACGGTCGTCATCGCCCAGTGAGACAGGCATGGGTTCGGATATTCGGCCATAAATAAATGTAAAATCTTTAACAAAAACCCTATAAAAGTATATATTTTCCAAATGACCACACTCGTGCCATTATTTCAGTAGACTTGTGACCTACTGAAATTGAAAAGGAAAGACGTGCAATCCTCCTCAAACCTTTTTCAACTTTTCTTAGAAAAACTCCATAAAATATCTGAAAATGTGTCAAATTCTACCCGCAACCCGGGGAAAACGTATTAAATGATTTTATTTTTTTTGGGGCTGTTCAAATCGTTTTTTGTCCGTGGTCCGTCCGTCCGTCGTCCGTCGTCCGTCCGTCCGTAAACAATTTCTTGTTATCGCGATTTCTCAGGAACTACTGCATGGATCTTTCTCAAATTTGGTACACAGGTTCCCCTTGGGGTCTAGTTGTGCAAGAAACTTTTTTTGGTCCGATTCGAAAATCCAA
>JAVTVY010043066.1:0-18983 GCA_036873755.1 Hanleya hanleyi | reverse complement strand
AGAGGCTTTGCCAATTCAGGATATGGATGCAGTAAGCATTAAAAAAGATTGTCATGGATGAGTTCATATGTAGATTCACCTTCTGACCAGGGCACTCCGTTTGAATCTAGATTGTTCTAGGGACTGCAACGAATGATGTGAAATGACATCATTCACCCACAGAGTGATGGTTTAGTGGAACGGTTCAACAGGGCTCTGGAGGATATGATCAGGAATGGTCCGATGTTTGGTTCCTATTCCTATTCCTTTTCACACCCAGAAACCACACGGTTCTTACAACGACACCCCAGATCAATCTCCAGGAGCCCCACGGGTCAGTGTGACTCATATTTTGAGCTTCTGGATCATAAATCATATGAATGTGAGATGTCAATTTGTTGAGTCTAGATATCATCATTATTGGTGATGGACAAGACCAACAGGAGTACGAGAGGACAACATAGACCAAAAGTAAAGGGGTATTTCAGAATATACTGTGGTACACCATTAATGATTAACATACTCCTACCATAATTCTTACTCTGACAAAGATGAAAACTCGAAATGATGAATTTTAAAGAACAATGAAGGCAGGAAAGCAGATACTGAATAAATATTACATTTTATTGACTTGATTACTGATATATGTATGTTTTGTACATAATTTGATTAAGAATTTATACAGTGCATTATAGAAAAGTATGACACATTGTATAGTTACGGGTGATTACTTTGGAGTTGGGATGGACTTGATAAAAGACATTAATTGTCATGATTGTAGTTCATCTGGATTCCTGGATCCTAGTTGTATTTAGTTCTTTTTAATTGAACCCAATGGCCAGAATGCAACATGCAATCAGAGAATGCAGTCAAATGTGGAGTTCTGTAATCTCTCCAACTACTGGCATACAAGTACGTGGGGGCATCAGAATGAATCTGGTGTGGAGTTGCTTTGCATACATGTACATGAAAATAGGTCTTATTTAAGGATTTAGCATACAACTGGTTATGATGCAATGCTCAGTACCCTGGAGATGGGGCTATACCATCAAGTACATGTCATCATTATTCAAAGTTTGTCAATGATAAAATGTTCCAAAATCAGTTACCAAGAATATGTCGATCAATTCTCCCTTCCAGTTGAACAATCTACAAAGGTGAATCTAATACAACTCAGTGAATGCCTTCATCACCAATCTACATTTTACATTCATCATCCCCAACAAGCAGCTTTCTATAGCTCCATCCTAATAGCCGTTTTGAGATCGGGATCTTTTGCCACAAAAGATGTGAACGACATCATTACCCAAAGGATGTCGCACCAAAGGTAGGCACTGAGCAGGCCTTCAACATAGTCAATGTTAGTACAGGACAGGACATCTGTATTACACACACGAGAACCCATTTATAAAATGACAAAAGGCCTGAAACCTGATGACGCTTTATCCCACTTCTATCTCATGATGCAATGTACTTCAATGACAAATGGCAGGTGGGGATCATACATGTAATATAATTCGGCTACCCTGCCATCTCCCTCCTGTAACAATCAATATGATTGTCAATGAGCAGTCCCTGGACTGGCACAGCTGGGGAAGCAAGCTTTACTTTGGTGTGTTGGCTTACATATAGGATTACATGCCTTGCAGCACAGTATCGTGTTACATAAATGACAACAGATTTCAGAATAATTGATCAGTTGTCATGAATGCACAACTCATCATGATTGAAAGACAGATAAAATGTCATCAGGGTTTAGGTCTATCAAAGGATGGAATATTTAAACACAAGGTGAACCAATCACCTCACACTTCAGAATATAGCACCATTTAAACTAAGGGACACATCTCCCTAGCTACCAAGTTTACATGACATAACCACAGATCCATAATTCTACTCAATAACACTGATATTGCATATTATATACGACAAGATTTTCAGACCAGAATATATACATGTCATAATAATATACGGTACTAAGAGACCTCAAGATGTCATCTCTCTGCAGGATGCTTCAACTGTCCCATGTCATCAAATGGCCACATCTAAGGATAGATACAATATGCAATACACTGTTTATCATCATTAACCAGCAGTTAAATCAAAGCCAAACTTGATAATTCTATAGTATGAGGATATACTTGACAATAACATTTTCCCAAGAAAGCAATTAATGTAACTCATGTAGCACACTATCAGGGTGACAGGCCTTAATAAGACAAGCGGAGTAGTCAGGACCACATGTTGGAGGTTGCAGGCAGCCTGTCTGAACTTGGATTAAAGATCCACTGTGTAAAATTCAAGAGTGTATGTGAAATTGTTGTCCATTGTGTGTTTAGGACATATATAACTGCTAGCTCTACCAGCCATTCATTACATTTTGCTTCCTGCCTCTCAATTTAGCTCTGTCAGGGTCTCACGGACTGTGCCGGAGTTGACCAGAGATCATCTGTCATCAGAGTAAATGTATATGTTGACCATCTGGGAGAATTTATATGAACCGCTATTCTCTGATAATCTGTACTCCGCATATAGTTCTATGATAAAATTATAATAGGCTACCTTCTAACCATGTGGCGTTGATGTTTTAAAATATATTTAATAACTGTCTGGTGTATTTCAAGGTCAGTAGAAGTTTTATTGTCAATACAACAGTTAGATATAGCAGTTGGTACTTCAAATTTACAAATACAAAATGGCGAGACTTCTATATGGGTAAATGGAGCGCAAAGCACTGAAAGCAGATGATATTACCAATGTTTAAAATTGACCTTAATGACCTTTGAATTAGGCCGAAATAAGACTACTGTTCGCATGTTTGCCTTTGTGACAGTCGAAAATAGGTCAGTGAGTCTGCAGGATTGAACATGCAGACCTGTTAGTGAACTGAGAATTGTTGTTGTTACAGAGTATTTTAGGAATTTCTGAAAAGCTTATGACTGAAGAAAATGACATTGCATGTGCAGTGCATTTAGTTCATGGACTCGAGAATGCAAGCCTGTAACCCAACACTAAAGTGAAAGCATTATGATTAGGCTGTGCCACTTTTGGTCAATCCAAAGTAGCAATATGGAATAACCTCCTGCAAAATACAGAAAAAGGTAAGGTATTGTGGTCTAGGAACTAAATGCACAGAACATACAATGCTATTTTCCGCGAGCATGAAGATGTTTGAAAGCAGGTCACAGTCACTCCCATATAAGCGCTCAACCTAAAAGGCCCTCGTAAGAAGCATTGTGCCAAACATCATAGCTCTATGGCTCAACTGAGTATATCTATCTGTTTACAGCTGTTTTGTTGCCCATAGGAGAAGTGCAAGTTCTGCCAACAATCATACAAACATCTGACTGTAAGCTCAAGTCAGTCAACTGGACTCGACAGAGAATACAGGTTCGAGTCCCTTACCTTGTAGAATACCCGACTCCTCAAAAGTCCATATGGGACAGCACCATAGGTTCTCGAGTCTGTGGAATTGTCCTTGTTGTCACCCTCCAACCAAACATGTCCTCTGGGTACCTGAAGTCACATTTGATTTGTGATGATTCAGATTATCTACAAACTGCAGTACTGACAGCAAGTATTGTCTGCTTGGCAAATTAAATATATTGTCCCTATGATAAAGTACTGATATGTGGTGTGTGGCTAAATAGGTTAATGTATTCTTCATCAAAAGCCTTAAACCACTTCAAATGCAGACACACAGAGCATGTTTCCTTCAACCACAAAAGTCAAGGTTGGCATGCGAGAGAGAAAAACATGTACAATATGCCTGTTTCATACATAATCTATAATACGAAGCTGCGCATCTGAAAACCCCTCGGCTCTGGGCGCCAGCCATTCATAATGTATTCAATTTGAAGCAAGACTTCAGGAACACCAAGCAGTCAAGTGACAAATATACAGATTATGAAAAAATTTGCCATTAGAAATGGCCTCTAAGGTTTATGTCCAATCAGAGAAGTCGGTATTCATTACATAAGTCTGTTGATGCATCGATGATGTATACCAAATTTTGTCATAGAGCATTTGAAAATTATCAGAGATAGAGATCATTAATGATTTCGCATAAATTAAAGATGGCCGCCCATCCTTCCCACCACTCAGAGAAACTGATGTGGTTATTCATTGCAAGTGTCTTGATACATGGATGCTGTATACCAAGTTTCATATAGAACACTGAAATGGTATCAAAGATATACATCATCAAAGATTTTGCATAAATTAAAGACGGCCACCAAGGTTTCCGCCCAATCAGAAACACCAGAACTGCCATTTATCGTAAGTCTATTGATGCATCGATGATATATGCCAAATTTTACATCGAGCACTCAAACGGTATCAGAGATAGAGATCATTAATGATTTCGCATAAATTAAAGATGGCCGCCCATCCTTCCTGCCACTCAGAGGAACTGATGTGGTTATACATTGCAGGTCTCTTGATACATCGATGCTGTATACCAAGTTCATATAGAACACTGAAATGGTATCAAAGATATACATCATCAAAGATTTTGCATAAATTAAAGATGGCCACCAAGGTTTCCGCCCAATCAGAAACACCAGAACTGCCATTTATCGTAAGTCTATTGATGCATCGATGATATATGCCAAATTTTACATCGAGCACTCGAACGGTATCAGAGATAGAGATCATTAATGATTTCGCATAAATTAAAGATGGCCGCCCATCCTTCCTGCCACTCAGAGGAACTGATGTGGTTATACATTGCAGTCTCTTGATACATCGATGCTGTATACCAAGTTTCGTATAGAACACTTGAATGGTATCAAAGATATATATCATTAAAGATTTTGCATAAATTAAAGATGGCCGCCAAGGTTTCCACCGAATCAGGGAAACTGGTTTGGTCATTCCTTTGAAGTTTCTTGATGCATCGATGATCTATACCAAGTTCACACACGGAACAGTGAAATGGTACCTAAGATACACAAGATTAATGATTTCACATAAATTAAATATGGCCGCCAAAGTTTCCAACCAATCCGGTCCAGATTCAATAGGGTTCTGGGTCATGAGCATATGGATGTGCAGTGCAAGTTTGGTGTGCCTAGGGTAAGTCGTTCTAAAGATATCTTGGTAACGAGAAAGCTGTGATGGTTTCGCATAAATTAAAGATGGCCGCCAAAGTTTCCAACCAATCAGGTCCAGATTCAATAGGGTTCTGCGTCACGCGCATACGGATGTGCACTGCAAGTTTGGTGTGCCTAGGGTAAGTCGTTCTGAAGATATCTTGGTAACGAGAAAGGTGTGACGGACGGACGGACGGACAGACGGACAGACGGACGGACGTACATGACGACGACAATACCCTTCGGCCAAATTTTGGCCGAGGGGTAAAAATGGAGGATGCTGTCCCAACCTACAATTCACAACCTAGAGCAAGGTCAGAGATTAAAATTATTGTACTTACATATTTATGGGAATTAATGGTGGTCACAAAAACTTTATCTCCTTCCATGGCCACAACACGCTTACAGATGAACTGATGTGGATTTGTGGGGGAGTGAGCAATGACAACATCTCCTCTGTAATTGTGAAGATATGTCCAGACTCACAGTACTTAAATATTTGAAGAAAAAAATATCTATAATATATCGTAAACAATTAGAAACTTTTTGATGTTGAATGTAAAAGTGATGTTTCAATGAGCAATATTGCTAACAAGATAATTTGATAGTAAACAACTGTTACAGTGACATCACAGGGTTGAGGATCTACAGACATCATAATATTGAGGGCCTAGTGACATCATGACATTGAGGACTTAGTGATGTCATCACATTTAGGACCTGGTGACATCACAACATTTAGGACCTAGTGACATGAAATTATGGACCTAGTGACATCATGACATTCAGGACCTAGTGACAACATTGACATCAATGACCTAGTGACATAATGACATTGATAACCTAGTGACATCACAAAAGTGACTGAGTGAATAGGATTTAATGTCGCTTTCAATATCATTTCCATCATATCATGACAAACCAAGCACTGACCGGTCAAGTTGTGTTCCTGCTGCCTCAAAGAAGAAATCTTTGAAGCAACATGGAACCAGGCACCCTCCATCCACCCTATACAACTGAGGACAGCACACAAGACACAGACAGGATGCTTACATGGTGCAATGAAGACAAGTGATATTACAGTGCTAGACATCACATGGCCAAGTTCCTGTTGCTTCCAAGCAAAATGCATAGAAGCAACAGGAACCCATGCCCGCCAGACACCCACCAATCATTCATGACATTGAGAACCTAATGACATCATTGAGGACCTAGTGACATCATGACATTGAGGACCTAGTAACATCACAACATTGAGGATCTATTGACATCATAACATTGAGGACCTAGTGATATGACATTGCAAACCCAGCGACATCAGGATGTTGAGGACCTGGTGACCTGATGACATTGAGGACCTATATCACAACATTATTAAGGACCTTAGTGACATCACAATATTGAGGACTAGTGACATCACAACATTGAGGACCTAGTGACAGCACAAAGCTAATGACCCAGTGACATCACGACATTGAGGACCCTAGTTGAAGAGGATGCCGTCGAGTGATGGCACAAACACCAAGTGCCACTGATGACTGTCCTAAAGACAAAAAACAGGTCTGCCTGCAATGAGCATGAAGAGCAAAAGGTATTGAATGGCATGCACCGATATCGGACTCCTTCTGACTGCCACAGACAGAGCCATGTCACAGACGGTAGCTCACTTGACCAAATAAGGGTAACATGGGGGAAATACAAGAAAATTGCCATAAATACGAAGTCAGGCCATCCCCTCTTGGATTTTCACATGTTTTGACGATTTTTCAATTCTGTATCATAAAGATCCAAATTTTCTGCAACGTGAAATGAATTCACAAAACAAATTGTACTGACAGAGGAACTACTGTATTAAAGGTGAAATGCAAAGGTTTTAAGATTCTTGTTTTTATATTTTATATACATTGAATAATGATTGAAATAGCGGTCTGTCTACTTTGCTTGGTTTAATTTGAAGTAGTTTGTCTGCTAGAAGCTTTTATAACGGTACCAAAGGCCAAGATGAAATCTGTTTTGCAAACCAGCATCGCTTATCTTTCCTTGTTTGTGATGGCACGTCAGACCAGCCTCCCCAAGACTGAACGTTAAAAGTATTGACAGCCGGCCAGTGATCTGATGTGATGTCACAAACCAGCGTCAAACAAGGGCAGATAAGCAATGCTGATTTCAATTCTGAAATTGGCCGGGCATCCAATACCACTTTGGAGCATTTTTCTAAAGCTACTAGGATATATATATTTTTATCATTTAGAAAGTGTGTATTTATGTCAGCGAGTGATTTAGATCACCGACATACAGTGCTGGCGATTAGGTGCCTGACTCTGGGGTCGCTGGTTCGAAACCCACACGGGACTCGACCAATTTTTCAGCACTAGAATTTGTGCTAGTCTAAGACAGTGTTATCCCAAAATAACGAAAATGCTGTTGTACTAGGATATAAATACTTCAAATAAAACCAAAATAAGTAAATAGGCTGTAAGTTCCAACATTAACTAACCAATGAAGAACATAAAAGGAAAATATGAAAACCTTTGCATTTCACCTGTAAAGGAGCGAGTGAACATGACTAAATGTCGCTTCAAACAATATTTCAGGCATATCACCACATTTGGGTCTTTTTCCTATTAAACAACTGTAACCCCAATGGTACACCATTAGTTGCCTCTTTTGACAAACTGTCTGACATGTCTGAGAACTTTGTTTCCATGCCCTCAGGTATGCACAGAGACACCCCGGGTCAATCGTTGGAACCCCACGGGCAGGTTAATGAGTACCGGTACTGGTTATTAACAATTATTAACTGGAGTAAAGGACAGTGATTACCAAATGGTTAACAGTTGTTAATGGAGTAATTAATTAGTATTAGCAGATTGATTAATTAGAGTAATTGACCGTGATTCATAGAGTGATTAACGCAGAGGTCAATTTATTAACAGTGTGATGATGGAAGGAAGTAATTGACATTGCGATTGACAGTGAATAATGGAGAGTTAAACGGGGAAAGTGCTATTTTCAATGATTTCCTGATTTTGGTATCACCTTGACTTCAAATTTGGTATGTGACACATTGTTTTCTGCTAAACGTGCCTTCACAGACACAAAAGAAAATGATTAGTGACGATTATTGATTTCCTTAGTTTGGGGTCACGGTGACCCCAAATTTTGGTACCTCAATGGCTTGACCTCAATTCTGGTACCTGGCCCATCGTCTTCCCTTGATGTAGGCTGTCTGCTGACACAATAACATGATATTTAATGATTTCCTGAATTTGGGGTCATAGTGACCTTTGACCTTGACCTCAATTTTGGTATTTGACACATCATATCCACCTAGTGTAGCCATTCACAAAAATTGCAACAGCAGATAGAAAACTTTCACAGATGTAGACCGGACACGAAGGGATGGGCACACAGATGGAAATGAATCGCTCATCTAATAATATGTTCGCCTTTTGGTCAAGCGTATAAAAATTGAGTGATTAACAAGGAGATTGATGAAGACAACAATATGTCGAGTCGTTAAGAGTCAGGGAAACGACACTGCGGAAAATGGAATGATTAACAGATACAACATGCCAACTGTATAGCAGGATGAACAGTAATTGGGCAAGTAACAGTGATTTACAATAGTATGATTAAAGAAGAATAATGGAGTCATTGACAAACTGATTATTATTGTGATTAGTGGCAGGATAATTAAACACATGGATAAACTGCGTGATTACCAATTGTCATTTATACATAACCTGCTCTCTCCCCCACCCCCACCATCACTGGGTGCTAATATTCCACCCCATACATAAACTGAATCCCCAGGCCCCTACACAGCAGGAATACAGTACGGTACCCAAACAGACCCTATCAGATGAAAACTATAAATTTACATACTTTTGTACCTGTTTCCGCCGGACTGATACATGCTCTGTCAATACAATGTCATTGGTGTTGATGGTTGGCTGCATAGAAGGTCCACTACACTGGAAAATAGAACAAGAGTACTGTAACTATCAACTCCACTGAAGACAAATCTACCAAAACCTTTGAAGAATCCCTCATATACTGTCCGTATTAATATGACTGGACATATTTTCAAGCGTTTCACCCTTTAACTTCCATAATAAATGCATTTTCACTATGTATGGTACAGTACCAGCACGATACTACAGCTACATGTACTCAATAGGGCTGTCTATTGCCAAGTTTAAAGGTGAAATGTAAAGATTTTCATAGTTTCCTTTTTATAGGCTAGTTAATGATGGAAATATCAGCCTATGTACTGCATTTGGTTTGATTTGTTATTTTGCCTCGTGGTGGATAGATGTACTTGGGTACTCCATTTCACCTCGAGCACTGGTCGTGGATAAATGCTGTGAAATTCATTTTCTTATGATGCTGTACTATTGTCTTCCTTTAATTTTATTTGAAGTACAGTGTAACCTCGCTATAACACTGGGGGACCAAATTTGAACCACCTTATACATTTTTAGCCTTATAAAAGGGTTGGAATGATATGTATTTATTGATTTGAGGGACACCACAGCACCCGCCTATATCAGAATCAGCGCTGCTATATCGAAGCACCTTGCAGGACGCTAGACTGTATATATAGTTGTTAATTTAATGTGGCATTGGGCAGCAGTAATTAGTTTACTCTTTGACAATGACATCATTCTGCACCGAATGTAAATTCTATTTTTGGCACAGAACTCATGAAAACACTAGGGCTGTGAAGAATATTCTAGTAAGTGCTAGTGTGATCATGAATGCCCTGGAATGTTCCAGGCAGTTGTTTCCTGCCTCATGTATCACATCATTCTCTGGAAATCTCTCTGTGGGTATATACAAGAAGTGTTGGCACAGCAAGAAGGGAATTATTCAGCTGACAGTGATAAACTGTTTTCCAGCCTGTGAGTTGAACTGTATTTCACATTCTGTAATATTGAGACAGATTTTGTTATAGCCATCTCATTGAGGGAGATCGTGAAACTGATGTAGGAACTTTTGAACTGTCGACAAGTGTTTTAAAGCAAAAGCATTTGTGTGAAATTACCAGTTAAAGTCTCTTGTTGGAGACTTGTGTAATTTCACTGTGAAGTCGACGTTGTTGGATGGATTCTAGTAATGTTGTTCCTGTGTTCGAATTACAGTAATTGGACATCGATCGTCGCTGGAGTTTATGTGGAGAGTGAAACGAGTGAATTTCAAGAAGTGGACAACAGGACTGGACACAGGATAAAGGAACTGAGAGGAGGTGTACATCAATGCAAGGACGAAAGCGGACTGAACTGGACACTTAATGGACTGTGCATGAACATTTCAGGTTTGTGACATATTGTACCACATTTTGTGATTGTTTTTATTCTCTGGTTGGTTAATTATATACAGTCTTTAATAGAACCATCTGGTCTTTTGTTGTAATTTTGTTTGACCACTGTTTGGCTGGAGATTTGGCAAACTTCTTCTGTCTCTGTTTTGAGAGCAATCTTCTACATGTATATTTGTGGGTGCATAACAATTTTCCCCAACCCGCCCTAAACATCTTTTTCATCAGTTTCACCATTGAACAAGTAGCTATAGAAATGTGCTCCAACCTTGGTATCTCAAGCCCGGTCAATTTCTGAATGAAACCTGCATCACTTATCCGTCCTTGTTTGAAGCTAGTATTTGATGCAGAGATCGAAATTGCTATCTACATGTATTTGCAGGACATGTCCAGCAGAAAATTGGCACTGTCCTGCAGGTTTTCAGTCATTTTACATGTATTTTAAATTATGTACCGGACAATTCTTGACAAATGTCCTGCAGGTATTTCATGAACATTTCAACCCCTGTGATGTCACACCAGACTGCCTGGCCGGACCTCAATACTTTAACATTCAGGAAAACAGTCTTCGGGCGGCAGGTCTTAAGTCGAGGAAATATAAGCGATGACGGTTTGTGAATCTCAGTTCAGCTGAGCTTGGGGTACAAAAGGTTTTAGCACTTCAAATACTTTTGTACTTCAAATTAAAATAAACAAAGTACATGTAGATAGACGGACATTTCCATCTTTATTCAACCTATATAAAAGATGATTGGATTTTAAAAACCTTTGGATTTCACCTTTAAAGCATTGCCTGATGGGATGTCATGTGGGCAATGACATCCTTTCGCATGTTTCACAGATAGAGATAGATCTCAGAACGTTCATACTGCTTTATCCTCTGTGTCCACAGATGTCATAGACACCATATTATCACAATTAAACTTAGCAGTTTGGGTCAATATCACCATACGTTTGATCTGTTAACTGCATGCTTATTCCAACACTTACAACCACAAAGTCTGCCAGATATTCCAGAGTACAGTGAGCTATGCAGCCATACTGGACCAAGTATGCAAAAACACCTCCACACTTCAGGAGAAACCTTTGTAATGGCAGCATTGCTTATCATCTCAAGAAATAACCTGAAATAAGGAATTTAGAGGAAGTTATTGATATTGTACATAATATCACCTCTTAATATTGCTTCCTTTTCATCAGTTGTGTTAATCAAAATAAGATTGTTCAATTAACGAGACCCAGTACACCACTGGTATTTTTTAATTGCATAAGTATATCTAGAATATATATGCATGCATCATGTCATCCGCATCTGTCTGATTACTAAGACACAGACCTGGAACTCTGTACGGTAATGACCAATACCAGTATAAGAAGCTTCGGCCAACCAGAAATACACAATTCAAATCGGTTAACAAAAAATAAACATTGACCTCAGAGAATAGAAAGTACTCTAGAAAGCTCTCATAATAAAATTCACATTGGTCGGCTAGATTGGGTTATGCCTACCTGTCTCGATCTACATGTAGATGCAAACAACTCTGAGAAAAGGTTACCAATCACTGTACTCCTGTAACAGGGCAAACAGGCCCAGATCTTGACAGAGATTTGATTTGTCTGGATTCATTCGGAGTGCTCGAAAATTTAAAATTCATCTACAAGTAGTACCTAAAAAGCTCCTCGCACAAGGGAAAGTAGAATAATTATCTTGTCGCTAAAATAATGTCCCATCACTCACCAGGCCAGGTGTTCAAAAGCATTACTGGAGAAGTACTATTCTGGTGTACTTTAATTTATAGGTATTGGCATGAACATGCCAGTAGGAGCAAATGTATTGGCACGAAATCTGTCAGCATTTGCATTCGCTCTTGATTTATGTGTACAAGTGGTTGTGGCCCTCCCCCTTCGCACACTCGACAAATGGTATAGGACTTTTGGTTGTTTGGAGTTTAACATCGCACCTAACCTTATCGGTTACACAGCGACGATGACCCAAACAAACATACCCTAGCAAAACCCTAACCCTAACAAAAACCTAACCAAAACTACAAAAAAAAATGAAAATTAGGCTCTACAGACACTGGTGATCACAATGGATCGTCAGAGAGCCTAATTTGTTAATGGCACTTTAATTTACCTCCTGTGCCAGACAAACATGGTATGGTACAAACCGGTTCATACTCCATGTAAGTATCACGAGACAATCAATGCATACAATAGCCAAGTCTGGGCACAACAATATGTCTAGACTTGAGCCTTTTCAGCTGCACAAAGACTCTGACAATAGCTTCCTACATGAAGTATCTACCTACAAACCATTCTGCTCAAAGCTGGAGGGCTGGTGTAGGGCTAATACCAGAATGTCATGGTGCTACTAGAGAGCTAACAAGTATAGGAAATGATGGACCCCTTTTTCAAGAAATCCTGGCGATGGCCATACTTCAGCCAATTCAAACAATCTGAATCAAGAATACCCATTAACAAGGACTCCCCCCAGCTTCCTGTGTTACAATTTTACTCTTTCAGACTACAGACACCGACACAAAAATGTGCCGGATATAATAATGTGCCACCTTCGGGTTTTATGCAGTGTTACCACGCATTTTCACATTGATTTTTATTTCAAGCAATGTTTTCGCAGATGCTGTAGAGCCATAAACTAGATTATCTCACAAGTTGTGTTGTGATGGTTTGCTAAGATTTGGTCCTTTGAAAAACAATTCTTGCAAGGGGTGTCACTCAAATGGACGTCTGGAATTATATTGATTTTTTGGGCAGTAACATTAGTCTCCCTTGAATAACTTGTTGACTTATATTTTATTATTTTTTCGAGAATCCTTGACAAAATTTCTCAGAGGCAGAAGACACAAAATGGTATATTTCTCATAAATTATAAATAAGGAGAGGTCATCTGCAACATAGAAAAGGCCCGAAAATGTGCCAGTGCAGATGGCCATACAGATAGCACATAGTGACATGCCTCCACCCCATGGGGCATTTTCAGCAAGCCATATCCCTCACATAACCTAAGGGGCATATATAAGCTTACAATCTTTAATAGAATCATGTAGGGGCAATGTTTTGAAAGTTGTGTCTCTTCTTTGGTACAGTCTGTTTGAATATAGTAAAGTCACACATCAAAATATTCCTTGTCCCAAGGAAAATCCCACCATAACATTTTTGACATGCAGGTATATCTACATAAATGAAAGTCCACAAAAACAATTGTTCTTAGGACTGCCAGCAGAAGTACATACTAGTCTAGTATAAGTATTGAACATACAATATTGCAAAGCAGTTAAAAAAAAATTGTATAGAGTGCGCTACAAAAAATACTATGTTAGATATGAAAATTGTTTTGGGAAGTATTTTTAAATATTTTTTTTATTCTATCAGTAATTGTCTTCGTCTTCGAAATTTTGCATGAATTGAGCCCACGTCACATGTGGATCAAATCACAGATATGTGGCAATTGGCAATTAATCATGTGAATGAATGGATCAAAATAGGCAGTTGGGGATTGAATAGAAAGAATCCAGGACATTTTCATCACTGACTGCACAAACTGGTTTAGATGTATTAGCTTTTCAAACTAATACTGGTTGGTGACGGGGGTGTGACACACACGGTCACCTGTCTTGAATAACTTCACACAGCTTTGTATTGTCCTTCATATGGACTGAACACGAATTATCATTGCCTTTGACAATTATGTTCACGTAGTAAATGACAAAAAATCTTTTAAAAATACTTTACAATGGAATTTTCTTTCCTGACATAGTCATTGCTGTAGCAGTGATTTCATACAATTTTTAGGACCATCTTTCAAGATTATAGTGTGTTTTTATTCTTTATTGACTTATGCTGGCAGTGCCGAGATTCTTTGTTTCTGTAATTATATTCTCCAATTTACAATGTTTGTTTAAAGGGGTGTCATATTCACATTCAGCAAGGGTTGGGGAATCTTTCGGTATATGATATTGACCACCAACTATATTGCCTATTTGGTAATCAGATCACCTGTGATTCTGTGAAAAAAGGTAGCTGAACATATCACCCCCTTAACATTTCCCCCACATAGCTCTCACATCGAGAGGTTGAGCATTTCACGGTAGTAGGTTATACAAGGGATATCACTCACTACAAAGTTTGTGCTTCTCGTTTGCCAACCCCGCACATGTGACCACCCCCTGGAGCATTTTTCCATTACCATGATTACCACCGGTCATTTTTTTCCCTCACCATGCCTCCACCCATCCCCAGGGGTGGGGCGATGTTAGCCAAGTTTACATGGCTTCGTTCGTTCCTACTCAGCCATGCTTCCTCTTAATGAATTTACATGTACCAGGGCATGCAGCATTTACCATAAAACTTTGTTAGACCACCGGGCTGATAGATTTCATTATACAAAGCTAAAATTCTTGAATTATAACAAGCCAGTTGGGCTGGTTAGCTAGTTCTAGAATTAAATTCAACAAGCCAAGATCTAAATTCACCAGCCACGGGCTACCGGGCTTGTGGGAATTTCGAGCCCTGTGTACAGTCCGCGACCACAAGGCTCTGCTCCACCGGCCAAACGGCTCTATCCGGCAATAAAACAACCCCTCCCCACTCTCTGACCATTACCTTTACCTCCCCACTCTCTGGCCATTACTTTTACCTCCCCACTCTCTGGCCATTACTTTTACCTAGTCAGGCAAATAATTTGATCGCCATGAGGAGCTGATGTGTTTGCAATCAGTCTTCAAACCTCAACTGCCGATTGGGTCACATGATCGCCATGTATCGCAGCGTACCAATCATGTGACCTGTACAAAGAAGATAGCGATACTGGTGAAAGTTCAATCAGCCATTGATGTGCGAAGATTGATTGCAGAAACACCCGCAGCTCCTCGGGACTATCGAACTGTTTGCTAAACTCTTTAAATATAATGGACAGAAAGTGAGGAGGGCTTGTTTTATTGCTGGATAGAGCCGTATGGTCTCTGAAGCCTTGTGGTTCCGGACTGTAAATGTAAATACAATATGAGGAAGCATGGCTGAGTAGGAACGAATGAAGCCATATAAACTTGGCTAGGGCGATATGGGATCCAATACACACACACCAGACGACAATATGCCAACTGATACTGCACAGGAGTAGTAGGGTTTTCAACCTTGTTTTCAGGCAATGGTGCCTACATGTGCCAGAAAACGAGTGCTCACAGTTCCTATTACCCTGGACACTGATCAGCCCAGCCAGTACAGCACCTGGTCACCCATCCAAGTATTGACCGAGCTTAACGCTGTGATCTGACGAGAACCAGTGTGTCCAACGCTATAAGCCGTACAGGCTAAGCTGTGTTCATACCCATCAACTCTCACGCATTTGGCGGGAGACTCACGCATTTGGCATCTGTCTCATGCTCTCACGTAGCTATATCAAAATCTCACGCATTTGGGCATTTGCATGAAATTCTTTCTAAAATAACCAAGAATCAGTCAAAATTGCTGCAGTTGGCAGAAAAAAGCAGTCGGTAATTTCAAAATTGTCCGGACTTGGTTGTAAAGTATCCATTTATAGCCTCCCTGAAGTGTGAAATATATAGAAGTACCGATGAGCTGATTATATATGAAACAAAAATCAAAAAAATTGTATGTAATAAGGTCTAGAAATACGCATTTGTCGGGGGCTCGTATTTCCTGGGCGGATATACTCAAATATCACGCCTTGGCAAAATTACAACTTGAGCCTCAGGTCTGTGTGTTGCAGTTTTATTATCCTAGACTCACTCAAAATTTATTCTTCCGGTATTTAATGACTGAAATTTCATCATTTGTATCAACTATGGATATTGTTGGTATATTTCATAAAAGAAATAAGCAGTTTGTCACTGGCACATTTTCAGGCAGTGTGGTACCGTACATGTTCGGAAGTTGTTCGGGCCTTTGCCTCCTTAGGCTTTTCAGTATAGTAGATTTGTCCGATTTGCTTCCAGGCAATATTGGTAATAACGAACGAAGTTCGGGACCGCGAAGCGGTCCCTAACGGAGTTCGTTAAATAGGTAACATACATGCATTACGTGAGACAAAATACAGATACAGAACTTAATCACAAACCAGTGTAAATCCATGTAAAGACAGACAATCACCGTAGTCTATCATGTTCAGATTTCATCGTTTGCGTGGGCGTATTTTGCGGGGGCTGCCATATTGGATTTGAGGCAGTGTGGGTAATAGCTAAAATTAGAACAGTATCGAAATTTAATCTAAAAATATTTGCTATAGATTTGAAACAAAAAAAGGATAATATGCTAATAAATTCAAGGATGAATTCCCTTCCGATTCCCTTCCGACTGATAGAATATTTAGCGAAAACGCCCGAGTGTCGTCTGCACTTCGCGCACGCAAATGGTTACAGATTGAGAATGCGGTCAGACCTCTTTTTCGCGAAAATGGCACTTCACATCAGTGCAGAAATTTCATAAAATTTAGTTCTACGGCAAGAAAAAGCTGTATAACGTGTCCATCTATAACAAGCTTATTTATTAGGCTTTGAAGATCTGATGTTTCGTAAAGAGATAATCGGTTGTTCATTTAAAAAATGAACATTTGCCACGGAATTGTGACCTTACGCCGTAGCAAAATCAAGCCATTCAAGTTCTGTCGCTGACGTCCGCGTGATAAATTAGGTCATCCAAAGTTCGCAAAGAAAGGGGGAAGGGGGTCACAACAAGCTGATTATCAATAGGGGATTTTAATTATAACAGGCAAGAAATCATTTCCAAGTAAACGGTGACACTGCGATTGTCTGAACCGTCAGATATCATCCATTCACTTCAGATTATGGCCTAGATTTAGACATTAAATTAATAGGTACGGACAACCAAGATGCAAGTAAAGTTCATAAAACAAACACATTCATCAAGCTATAGTTTATTGCAGATTTTATTGTGTTTAGATCCGTACACTTTTGAGGGGTCAATTCATGAATAGCTTTGAAGTCAAACAGCAAAATTTTACCAAGAACTCAAACAACTTATAAAACGAAATTTTAGAAAGTCAGATTCCTCATATTTAGACATGCATCCCCCCCCCCTCATATTTAGACATGCATTCCCCCCTTCCCCCCCCCCTTCCTATATATTTTTGTACTATGAGTTCGTACAAATGTTTAACAAAATTGAAATATTGACAAAAACAAATTTGGGGCATTTCTCTATTATTATTCATTATTTTCTATAATTCGGCATGATAAAGCAATAGCTACGGTACCGGTAGTATACATCCTATACGTTAACAACTATTACGTAGTCATAAATAAATAAATATTTTGATCCATACGATAGAATAGAATAGATGTTTATTTGCTAATTAGAACCTACATGAATGAAAAAAACAACAACACCTACATGAGGCGAACAATCAATAATGTAACATACACTTGCGCAATTCAATGGAATTCTTTATTAGCACAGATATGCTGAGATGAATTATGCATGTCAAAATAGTGCCCTGTTGAAGAGAAAGTAATTCATGGCAAAACCCAAGATATCTATTACAATATTTTACTAAATTATACAAATCTTGTTGAAAGTATCTTAAAATATTTCAGTGTGTTACACATTTGTAGTTATAATACAAAAAAAGGGGGGGAGGGGGAGTGGGGAATGTCCACAGAGGGAAATGTTTGAAGGAGGAATATCTAGGGAAATGTCTACAGGGGTAAATGTCCTCAAGGTGGAATGTCCTGGCTTCATAAGCTATCAAGCTTGTTTTCATTTGTTTACAATAATTTGATTATATGTAACTATAAACATCGCAATATTTCTGTCCATTATATAATAATATCTCTCTTCGAACAGTTTGGCATTCTTAATTTTTCATTCAAGGATAAAATTAAAATAATTCTATCAGTTTCATTCCTCAAATTAATTTATAATGAAGAAGCATCCCAATATTTTGTGGTTTATATATTCGATCAACATACTTTATCCCAGATCCGATCCAGAGTATCAATTCTGATCGACTGTATTTGATTATACTGAAAATAATTCATATTTTCGGACCTTGAAATGCGTGAAACATATACTATATGGTATAGGCAGTCTGCTATGTCAGATAAAGAACAATACGTTTCCCGATTGATCAAATATTCAACGCATCATCCACAACCACAGCAATTCCAAACTGGTTGCCAGTATTTCATCAGAAATCACCAAGCCACAAACGACCAGGAAAATGAAAAGAACTCGCACTAGGCTGCGCCTATATGTATATAATTTTCAATGTCCCTTCTAAGCTTCCGTAATATAACAGTGCCTATAGTATATATGGTTTGCGAAAAAAAAAAAATGATACGAAAAAGGCAAAGTCAGAAGCGAACAAAAGAAGTATACTTCGTTCGTTTCTAGGCTTTGCCTATTTCATATTATTGTGAATGTAACCAAATGGTAAGAAATTTTATCCAGTATGTGAAAAATTATTTGTGCTGCCATGCTTCTAGAATAATGCGGAGTACAGAAAGTGGCACATTTTCTGGTCAGTGGCTCAGTACTATAGAGACCCCATCTTTCGACACTTACAATTACATTTCACACAGTTATGG